>ML805784.1:107617-152556 GCA_009831015.1 Picea engelmannii | reverse complement strand
GAGAGAGAGAGTCTGTAAAAATATGAATTATATACATATGAAAAATTTAATATTGTACATAAATCAAATTGTAAATGCAACAATGCCAAAGAGAGAAATCTAAACTAAAGTGGAGAATCTTGGATTATCTCCTTCTGGGAAAAATACTGAATTCTACTACTTAACCAATCACTTTGGTGCAGGTTGCATAGAGGAAAGCTTTATAACTCGTGAGATTTTATATAATTGGTATTATTTAAATTACCTTGGAATTATTTCCCTTTGTTCCAACAATAATATTAATGAATATTCATAGTTATAGTCATCGGGCATCGAGGGATCAAGGTTGCAAGGTACATTTACCTTGTGAGATCCTCGGTGGTCGATTAATGATATAAATGTAATAAAATTAATATTGTTAAATAATCAAAACTGTGTCATCTGGCATCAAGAGATCAAGTTTGGTAATTTGCATTTGTTACGTGGTATCTTTGGTGGCCGGCGAATGAAATGGAAATAATATAAAATTTTATTATTTTAAATCCATAGCTATAGATTGGTTGGAACAGCATCTAAACTCCTTAGTTTTTATCGATCACCACCCATGCTTCATTCATAAATCCCCATAATAAGAGAAAAGGACCCTACTAGAGCAGTAGCTACAGGTACAACAACAGAAGCATCTAATCCATTATACCAGAAGGTTTCAGGCACTGGGAGATCGAATTTGTAATGCATGTTTGTTATGAGAGATCATTGATGGTCAGATAATAAAAAGAGGATAATGTAGATTATGAGTATTTATTAATATACTTAACTTCACTTGGTCGTTGGGCATGGAGGGATGGAGATGGTAAATATTACGTGTGAAATCTCTGGTGTGCTGATTAAATGAAGTGAGCATAATATTAAATAGTTTAAATAAAATAATAATGTATAACTTCACTTGGTCATTGGGCATGGGGAGTGGAGATGGTAAATCTTACGTGTGAAATCCACGAGTGCCAATTAATTAAAGTGAGCATAATATTAAATGTCTTAAATAAAATAATAGTATATAAATTCACTTGGTCGTCAGGAATCAGGGGATGGAGAGGGTAAATCTTATATGTGAAATCCATGATTTTCAATTAAATATAATGAACATAAGATAAACGTTTTAAATGAAATAATAATATTTAACTTCACGAGATCATCAAGCACCGGGAGATGGAGGTGGATATGGTAAAAACGTATGCTTGATTTACCGGATGGTCGATGCACCATATTATAAAATATCAATGGTAAATCCCTACGAATTATAATATAAGGTTTCAATGTTAATATTCCACGAGGCTCGAGAAATGGCATCAATACATGTGTGGTAGGTAATACTCATGGGGTAAAGTAAATCCTTGATATTTATTGGGCCATTAAACTTATCTTAAGTCAACAACATAATTATATGAGATATTAAGTTAATGAAGGTTAAATATCCATAATGAGGATTAAAATAAATAAATCCTAAGTAGTGGGGTTTCAAGGTAATATTTATTTATTAACTTAATAAGAGTATAAGAAATAGCCAAGTGTCAGCACCTAGTTGGGTGAGAAGTTGTGTTTTATGATGATCTAGCATGTCATGGTTGTTCCATGTTTCAAGTGGCTATTGGGACACGTGTTAGAGTGATTTGGAAACTTGAACCAAGTAGCAAGTCTTATTAGGACCTCACATCCCTAGTGCCAATTAGAATACCAACTCAGGCACTTGAGGTCAGCACGGATATTGATTTACCCGGGGGGGCGATATTCTGGTACCTCAGCGGGCCAAATCCTTTGGAACATCATCATATTGAAATATTGTTAAGATGAACTGAGTTCAAGAAAACCCACGAGAGACGACATGCTGATAGGATGGGACCTTAGTGGATAAATTACCATGTGGGTGTCGCAACAGTAGTCATGTCAGCAGCCATGTATATGCCAAGTGGACCACATGGATACCATGTGGGTGCCACGTGGGATTGAGAGGGCTTCAACAGTAAGGCTTGAAAATTTAGGAAGCCATAACTTTTGGTCCAGGACTTGGATTCGAGCATGGTTACATTCGTTGAAAATCTCTTGACGAGCAAAAGACAATGGAAACCTTTAATTGGGGTTTGAATCTAAGGAAAATAAGCGAAAAATTTGATACCATATCCCTTAGAAAGTACTTATGGGGTTGGATGTCTTACAAAGTGGTATCAAAGAAAGAAACAACACTTGGCCTGCTTGGGATCAGGAAAGACTCGAATAAATTATCTTGGAAAAACTTTTAAGGGGGAGGGCACCCTACCCTACCCTTATATCCATAAGAGCTTATTAAAAAATTTACTACTAAAAAGAGGGTTAGGAAATTATGTTGTTGTTACATGTTTAAACCTAAAATGTATGTTGTTGTTATGTGCTAAATGATGAACCGTATTTCACCTTACAAAACAATTACATGTGTTGTTCATAAATTAGTGGATAATTAACTAACAGAAAATGTTGTTATCAACACTTAACCAGACAATGGATATAAAGGAAAAATACCACATAAATAAATGGTAACACATCATGATATGGGAGAGAGATCCCATAACAAAGAAGAAGATTCTAATGAAAGGAGAGTGGTGGAAACCCCTTCGAATTTGGTTGAAACTGTAAGAAGCCTCATGGAAGAATTACAAAGATTTAAAGAAAACAATGAGAGGCTTATAAAAGAACAAGAAAACTATACTGAAATAAATGTAGTTTTGTTGCAAAGTCTATCAAATATACAGAGGAAGCTATAGCATGGGCCAACGAGCAGTAATGTGGAAATACATCAATCCAAGAAATCACAGAATCCACCTGAGATACAAAAACATGTCCCTGAAAGTAGCAATACAAGAAGAAGCACATGAAAGAAGCCCCAACATGAAGTCAAGAGCATGCTAACATCAAGGATTCATCTAGTGAGGGAGTTGACAGCTCCAAGGAACTGTCCAACAGTGAGACTAGTTCACATTCTCAAAGGAAAAGAAAGAGGAGGAAGCATTCCAAGAACCACGACCCTGAAGAGTTTAAGAAATCCAAGCCACCCACTTTTGATGGGGATATTAAAAAGGGGGAAGAAGTAGAATCTTGTTTACTTGGCCTAAAGAAGTACTTTAAAGTCCATGACTACTCTGAAAACTTGAAGGCTCGAATAACCATTTTCAACTTGAATGGAAAGGCCTCAATCTAGTGGGAGGACCTTCGAAATGTGAAGGAATTCCATGAGAAGTAGATGTCGTGGAGGTAATTTGAGACATACTTTAAGAAGAAGTACCTATCTGAAAGGTACTATGATGAAAAGACTAAGGAGTTCTATGAGCTCAAGCTGGGACAAATCACCATATATGAATATGTCAACAAATTCATGTATTCAATGAGGTATGTGCCCTATATTAAATATGAAAAGGTGAAAACTCAGTTAATCATTAGTGGGATGCCTAAATCCTTCCGAGATAGAATTTATTTTGATGAACCTAAGACTTTAGAAGACCCTATTCAAAAGGCAAGGTATTGTTATGAGCAATTCAAGCACAAGGAAGAACCTCATAAATATTGGAAGAAGAAAGGTAAATTGAGATTCAAGAAGAAGGGGTTTAAATCCTCAAAGTTTAAGAACCATGGGAAAATATCTAAGATGATCCTTCCCAGTAAGAGTGTGTATCAGCCAAATTTTCCATCTCAAAGTGGAAATATTTCCTTTGGATCAACCCCATGAAATATTGATCATACAAAAAGAGAACCATTGAAATATCGAGGATGTGGAGAAGAACATTTCTTGAGGGACTTCCCACATAGGAAACAAGACAATAAGAAACTACACAACATCCAGGAAGATACAACAACCAATGATGTGGCTAGTATCATGCCACAAATTCATGCAACCCTAGATAATAGACAAGTTGATCACCAAGCTTCAGTGGTGGAGATAAAAGGTATTATTTCCAACCATCTTGTTTCCATTTTAATTGAACCTAGTTCTAATTTGAGTTGTGTTGCCCGTCAAACTATTGAGAAATGTAAACTACAGCAAGTAAGCATGCTAAATCATGGTTGGTACAGCTAGCCACTGGAATAAAAATAAAAGTAACATATTTCATACCAGCATGTCAATTCATTATGAATGGGTTGTCCACCTAAGAAACCCTAAACATACTCCCTTTAGAATAATATGACATGTTGATTGGAATGGATTGGTTGGCTTCCCATAAGTCCAAGTTGGATTGTTATAATAAAACATTAGAGTGTGAAGATGAGGAAGGGAAGAAAAGGACCCTACAAGAAATTCAAAATCATGTCTCAGTGAGACAAATATCAACCCTTCAAGTGAATAAGTATTGCAGAAAAGGATTTCCTTTGTATGCAATACAAGTAGTGAACTTTGTTGAGGACAATAAACCAAGCCTGGAGGACAACCCATATTAAGAGAGTAAAAATATGTGTTTCCAGAAGAGGTACCAGGTCTACCTCCAAAAATAGATATTGATTTCTCAAATAGAACTTATACCTAGAGTGGTGCCAATGTCTAGAGCACCTTAGAGAATGAGTACACTAGAGCTAGTCGAGATCAAATTACAGTTGAAGGAGATGTTGAACAAAGGTTACATTCATCCTAGTGTGTCTCCTTGGAGAGCACCAACCTTATTTGTAAATAATAAGGACGACATACTCAGGTTGTGCATAGACTACAGACAACTCAACAAGATGACAATTAAAAATAAGTATCCCTTACCAAGAATTGATGATTTATTTCACCAATTAACAGGTGCTACAATTTTCTCCAAAATTGACTTGAGGTCCAGATACCATCAAGTCTAGATTAAGAATGAGTACATCCACAAAATTTCCTTTAGGATGAGATATGGGCACTATGAATTTGTAGTGGTGCCATTTGGGCTTACCAATGCACCAACCACCTTCATGTGCTTGATGAATAATGTGATCAACAAGTTCTTGGATAGATTTGTGTTGGTTTTCATTGATGATATGCTAATATATTCTAAGATAAAGGAAGATCATGAAGAGCACCTCAAGTTAGTTCTTCAATAGCTGAGATAACACAAGCTCTATGCAAAATTTAGTAAGTGTTAATTTTTCCAAAAACAAATCCATTACTTAGGCCATGTCTTCTCTAAGGAAGGAGTGGTGGTTGATCCTGACAAGATAAAATCCATTATGGATTGTCCTACACCAAAAGATGTAGCTAATTTAAGATCATTTGTGGGCCTAGCAGGATACTATAGTGACGCAGGAGACGAGTCACCTCCTCTCACCCGCTCTCAGGATCTCTCTACACTCCTCTTTACGAGTTGAATTAGCTCTTTTGATTCCCTGTTGGAAGTGGCCCTTTCGATTCCTCTGTGGAATCTCTGCTAACCTGATCCACAGATCCTTTCTTCACCCACACGGCCTTCTGCACATGACCGCGCTCTTTCCCTGTTGACAACTTTAGGTTTTTGGGGTTTTGTCCCTTCTGATGTCGAGAGTTCCTATACTCTCAATTCCCCGATCTCTGATGAGCAATTTCATCGATGGCTCCTTTTGGCCTTATCCCCTCCTGGCTATGCCCTAGTCCATGTGACCACTTTCCATAAGACCACAGCCTTATATTCCTTCTCGTCAGGGTTCGAACTTTCAAGTGCCAAAATGCACTCGTCCTCAGGATGCGCGATCCGCCGAATCCCGATATGCTCCAACTCCAGTTAGTCCACCGGACTAGACTCTTGGTCCACGTGACCACTATCTCATAAGACCGCAGCCTTATATTCCTTTCGGGGTTTTGGGTTTCAAATTCCCGATGCGCCCCTATCTTTCGTTATCCCTCCAGGCTAAGCTCGTGGTCCACGTGACCTTTATCTCACAAGACCGCAGCCTTGTCTCCCATTGGGGTTTCGAACTTTCCAATGTCCAAATACATATGTCCTTAGGATTCGCGATTCCTCGAATCTTGACACGCTCTTTACGCGTTAGCCCTCCTGGCTAGGCTCTGGCCCATATGACCGTTATCCCCGTGACCTTAGTCTTACCTCTTCATCGAGGTTTCAAGATTTGCAATGCCGCAATGCATTGGCCCAAGGGATTCCCGATCCCTCAAATCCTGATTCTCCGATACGATGACAGCTGGCCCGCAATGACGCTTCCCTCTTTATCGGGGTTTCGGACTTCGTGATTCCGAAATACATAAACACCTTTTCACCAGGATTCCCGATATCCGGATGACCCAAATGTCGATGGACGACTTCCTGTCGAGACATTCCTTGCTGGCTCCGATTGCTACCACGCGTCCTCCACTGATGGAAGGTCCTGATCACTCCTCGCATTTTCGAGACTTGTGATGTCCCAATTTTCACGACCTCAGGAACTCTGATTTCCCGAGTGTTGATATCTCGATGCCAAGTTCCCTAATCTTCGGAATGGACGATCACGTGACATGCGTCCTCTCTCAGATGGATGGCCCAGATTTGTGTCGGGGTTTTCAAGGTGGGCTTACCCGATCTCCTATCCACAGGAATGTCAATATCCCGACTTCCGACACCTCGATCTCCGCCACGTGTCTCCTCAAACGGACGGCTCAGATATTCCTGGTGTTTCGACACCTGAAATGTCCCAACTTTCTCGACCTCGAGAATTTCGATATCCCGAACATCGATATCGCGATAAGTCAAATCCTTTCAAGACTTCCCGGTTCACGAAGGCTTAACTCCCTCACAACTCTCAACAAATCTGACAGTTGTCGGGTCTCTAGATAAAGATCCAACGGTCTAGTTCCGTTCTTCCTGTGCGCTCCTCTGATGTTATCTGGACGTGAAATCTTCAACGGTCCAGGTTTCTTCTCCTGCCGATCCGATGGCTACTGTGCTCCCTCTTGAGCTTGTGCACTTTCTTCCTATGCTTGGACGAATTCCAAGTCTCCCAAAGACCTCAACCTTTGCCTTCTTTCGTGAACTCCACGACTGTGAGTTATGCTGCGTGTATAAAAATGTTGACTCCTTCTGAGCTTTTACTCTCGAATCCTCAAAGGATTCCTTGACTCATGCACTCCTTGCAGAAGCCTCGCACGCAAAGTGTTATCTGTCTTGAGCTTCTCCTGTATATTCTACCTCCATAGAAACTCGATTCTTCTTCCCTTTCTCCCACAGATGGAGAATTTGACGCCCTCTTGGTTGTCTTCTACTCAATCAACCTCCTGCTGAGTCTATCAGGGTGTTCAACGACCCTGTGAAGATCCTTCAGTGGATTCTTCCTTCACAATACAGAACTCAAAGAGTTCTCTTCTCTTATTTTTGTGCCTGTCTGCACACTTACTCGATGCCCACCTGGCAAAGTATCTTCTCAGAACTTCCAGCAGTTATGTCCTCCTGTGCACCTATGCACCCGCTCAATGTCCACCTGGAAGAGCTCTCAGAATCTTCAGTGATTTTATTTCTTCTTGAACTCACAACAGAGTCCTTCTTCTGTGCACTCCTTGCACTGGCTCAATGCCCACTTGGCAGAGCTTCATAGAATCCTCAGTGATTCTGGCTTCTATCTAAACTCACAACAAAGTTCCTCCAACTGCACCTTGTGCATGTGCTCAATGCCCACCTGGCAGAGCTCTACAGAACTCCTCAGAGCTTCTATCTACAACTGTGACCCTCATACACAGCCTTGCCTCCAAGGTATTCAACAACCTTGAGGTCTTCTCCTGAGTTGTTGATTCTAGTTCCTATGCCGCAACACATCTTTGTCTGAACCCGCAGTGTTCAGAAATGCATCCTCTGTGCACGGCTATCAGAACCCGTAGCATTTTGTCACACCCTCCTGGTGTGAAGCCTCAAAGACCTTCAACCCTGAAATCAAACACACTCCTGCAAATGTCTAACATACATCTATAGCATATAAAGAACACTCACAGACATCCACATAACACACAGTAATGCAGGAAAAACTGCTTTTGTTTATATTAAAATGGCAAATGCCTGTAATTACAAGGTGTTCTCGAGCTCTCTCTGGCTCTACCACTCAACTTATCTAACCACAAAATGAGATCAGAAATCTCTTTTACCTGAGGGGGATCTTCGAGCGCTCCCCTCCAACCTACCTACCCTATTCAATGGTATTGAATGGGTTGTCTAGTCCATAATCAGATCTAGATATCATCCATACAAACATTAATGGTTGATCTTATCTATAGCCTGCACAAAGGCACGGCTCTACAACTCACTAGCTTTAAACATTAAATTTACATTCAATTCAAATTTCAAATGAGGTTGCGCCTCTCTCTTCATCTTTGAATGCATGCGCCTGATGTGGCTGGCTGGCTGGCTAGCTGACATGGAGAGATGCTCCTGTATCAAACTCCTCAACTGCAAAATTCATGAGCTCCTGCTCATGAGCTTCCCCTCTCAACTGTTGGAAATCCTCCTGGATCCCAAACAAATATCCGGAGCTTCCCATCTGCTCCATTCTGTTGTTGTTGTTGCTTCTACACTGTTGTTGTTGTTTCTTTTCTTCTTCTCAGCCTCTCCTCGCTGGCAGTTTCTGTTGATCTCAACATCAGCCTTCTGATTTCTTCGATCACTTCGTCTAGCTTCTCCCATGGCTGACTCTGTTTTTGCAGTCTCCTTAGCTGCAAAAAATTTCTGCAATTGGGTAGATCATTGTGATCTCCCATGCCTTCTTCTTCATCTTCATCTATGGCCTCGAGTTGCCACTCTGTTGTAGACCTTTGTTCTGCAATCTCCCTTTGACTAACTAGCCATTCAGTCACCTTCTCTGACAGCTCAACTTCTATCAGTTCTCTTGCTGGCTCTGGATTGTTCAGCCAATCCTCCAGCATCTCTAGCTCCATCTCCCATGGAGTGATACATATGCCTGCTCGCTCTTTGGCTTCACTTTCTACTAGCTTCAGTGCTACAACTTATTTCTTTTCAACTCCCTGGCCGAAATCATTGAGCCATTCCTCAGAATGCTCATTTTCCTCTTCGTCTGCTTCTGCTTGTGCTTGGGCAATCTCAAACACCTGCTCCAATCCCTCTTATTTCCTGACAGTCACAGCTGACTGTTCTGCTATTGTTGTTGCACCATCTGCAACACGGACTTCCACCTCCTCCTGAGAAAATGGTAGGAATACTTGAATTCCTCCAATCATCAGAAGATCCCTCGGATCCTCCTCCTCTGTCAGCTGCACATGCTGATCTAAATTCATTTCCGAGCTCACCTACTCTGTCATCTCCTCGGGCTGATCAAAATTCACCTACTCATCCCTGCCCACCTGGCAATATGGGATGTCTCTACTGCCTTCCTGACAGTCCACGGAATCAACTGATTCCATTTCTATTTCCTTTCCCACCTGGAAAATTGGAAACCTTTCGTTTCCCTCCTAGCAGTCTTTGAGATCCCGCAGTGACCTTAATCCATTGCCCTCCTGGCAATGTGAAATTCCTCGGCTGTCCTCCTGACAGTCTCTGAGATCCCACAGTGATCTCATCTCTTTGCCCACTTGGAAAACTGGAATTTCTTCTCTGCCCTCCTAGCAGTTCTTGAGATCCTCAACTGAACCCAATTCATTCTCTTCACCGAGAAATTTTCCAGTCTCTGGTTCACATACCTGAATCATCTCCTCTTATGGTCCATTGAGGTTTTCAGCATACCTCAACCATCTTTTTAACCATCTGCGCTGTCTTATGACCATCAACCCCTTGACTGGCCATTTTGCTTTCGGTTTCTTCATGGGCCATTCATGCATCCATCTCGGCATCTTATCCTGCCACATTCGCAGTTCGAGTTTCTCTATGTCTGCCTTTAATTCATAGAGATCTTTATCCATTTCTTCAATCTTTTCTGCCTTTCTCTTCTTCCCAGCATGCCTATGGTCTTCAGTAACCATGGTGTTGTCTTTGTCTGCTTTCCTAGCAAACCTGCTGCTGTCACTCCGCACTAAGAATTCTAATAGCTTCATCCTCCTACAGTCTCCCTGACTGTCTTCTTGATTGCTGCCTACCTGCAAACAATCGCCATAGAGTCTCCAGCGCTCTGTCTTCTCCCTCTGCTTGAAATATACAAATAGATTTCTAGCTCTGATACCACTTGATGTAGGCTATGAGTCACCTCCTCTCACCCACTCTCAGGATCGCTCTACACTCCTCTTTACAAGCCAAATTATCTCTTTTGATTCCCTGTTGGAAGCAGCTCTTTCGATTCCTCAGTGGAATCTCTGCTAACCCGATCCACAGGTCCTTTCTTCACCCATACGGCCTTCTGCACATGACGGTGCTCTTTCCATGTTGACAACTTCAGGTTTTCTGGGTTTCGTCCCTTCTGATGTCGAGAGTTCCTGTACTCTTGATTCCCCGATCTCCGATGAGCAATTTCACCGATGGCTCCTTTTGGCCTTAGCCACTTCTGGCTATGCCCTGGTCCATGTGACCACTTTCCATAAGACTGCAGTCTTATATTCCTTCTCGTTGGGGTTCGGACTTTCAATTGCCAAAATGCACTTATCCTCGGGATCTGCGATCCGCTGAATCTTGATATGCTCCAACTCCAGTTAGTCCTCTAGACTAGACTCTTTGTCCACATGACCGCTATCTCATAAGACCGCAGCCTTATATTCCTTTCGGGGTTTTCGGTTTCAAATTCCTGATGTGACCCTATCTTCTGTTAGCCCTCTAGGCTAAGCTTGTGGTCCACGTGACCTTTATCTCACAAGACCGCAGCCTTGTCTCCCATCGGGGTTTTGGACTTTCCAAAGTCCAAATACATATGTCCTTAGGACGCATGATTCCTCGAAGCCCGACACGCTCTTTATGCGTTAGCCCTCCTGGCTAGGCTCTGGCCCATATGACAGTTATCCCCGTGACCTCAGTCTTACCTCTTCATCGGGGTTTCAAGCTTTTCAATGCTGCAATGCATTGGCCCACAGGATTCTCGATCCCTCGAATCCAGATTCTTTGATACGATGACAGCTGGCCCACAATGATGCTTCCCTCTCTATCGGGGTTTCAGACTTCGTGATTCCGAAATACATAAACACATTGTCACCAAGATTCCCGATATCCCGATGACCCAAATGTCGATGGACGACTTCCTGTCGGGACTTTCCTCGCTAGCTCCGATTGTTGTCGCGCATCCTCCACTGATGGACGGTCCTGATCGCTCCTCGCATTTTCGAGACTTGTGATGTCTCGATTTTCACGACCTCAGGAACTCCGATTTCTCGAGTGTCGATATCCCAATGCCAAGTGCCCAGATCTCCGGAATGGACAATCGCGTGACACGCATCCTCTCTCAGATGGACGGCCTAGATTTGTGTCAGGATTTTCAAGGTGGACTTACCTGATCTCCTATCCACAGGAATGTCGATATCCTGATCTTCGACACCTCAATCTCTGCCACGTGTCTCCTCAAACGGACGGCTCAGATCTTCCCGGTGTTTCGAGACTTGAAATGTCCCGACTTTCTCGACCTCGAGAATTCTGATATCCCGAACGTCGATATCCCGATAATTCAAATCCTTTCGGGACTTCCATGTTCACGAAGGCTTAACTCCCTCGCAACTCTCGACAGATCTGACGATTGTCGGGTCTCTAGATCAAGATCCAACAATCTAGTTCTGTTCTTCCTGTGCGCTCCTCTGATGCTCTATGGATGTGAAATCTTCAACGATCCAGGTTTCTTCTCGTGTCAATCCGACGGCTGCTATGCTCCCTCCTAAGCTTGCGCACTTTCTTCCTATGCTTGGAAGAATTCCAAGTCTCCCAAAGACCTCAACCTTTGTCTTCTTTCATGAACTCCACGACTATGAGTTTCGCTGCGCGTATAAAAACGTTGACTCCTTATGAGCTTTTACTCTCGAATCCTCAAAGGATTCCTTGACTCCTACACTCCTTGCAAAACCCTCACACGCAAAGTGTTATTTGTCCTGTGCTTCTCCTGTAGCTTCGACCTCCACAGAAACTCGGTTCTTCTTCCCTTTCTCCCACAGATGGAGAATTTGACGCCCTCTTGGCTGTCTTCTACTCAAGAAACCTCTTGTTGAGTCTATTAGGGTGTTCAACGACCCTATGAAGATCCTTCAGTGGTTCTTCCTTCACAATACAGAACTCAAAGAGTTCTCTTCTCTTCTATCTGTGCCTGTCTTCACACTTACTCGATGCCCACCTGGCAGAGTATCTTCTCAGAACTTCCAATAGTTTTGTCCTCCTATGCACCTATGCACCTGCTCAATGCCCACCTGGTAGAGCTCTTAGAACCTTCAGTGATTTTGTTTCTTCTTGAACTCACAGCAGAGTCCTTCTTCTGTGCACTCCTTGCACTAGCTCAATGCCCACTTGGCAAAGCTTCACAGAATCCTCAGTGATACTGGATTCTATCTAAACTCACAACAAAGTTCCTCCAACTGCACCTTGTGCTTGTGCTCAATGCCCACCTAGTAGAGCTCTACAGAACTCCTCAGAGCTTCTGTCTGCAACTGTGACCCTCATACATAGCCTTGCCTCCAAGGTATTCAACAACCTTGAGGTCTTCTCCTGAGTTGTTGATTCCAGTTCATGTGCCGCAGCAGATCTTTGTCTGAACCCGCAGTGTTCAGAAATGAATCCTTTGTGCACGGCTATCAGAACCTGCAGCGTTCTGTCACACCCCCCTGGTGTGAAGCCTCAAAGACCTTCAACCCTGAAATCAAACACACTCCTGCAAATGTCTAACATACATCTATAGCATATAAAGAACACTCACAGACATCCACATAACACATAGTAATGCAGGAAAAACTGCTTTTGTTTATATTAAAATGGCAAATGCCTGTAATTAGAAGGTGTTCTCGAGCTCTCTCTGGCTCTACCACTCAAATTCTCTAACCACAAAATGAGATCTGAAATCTCTTTTTCCTAAGGGGGCTCTCTGAGCGCTTCCCTCCAACCTACCTACCCTATTCAATTGCATTGAATGGGTTGTCTAGTCCAGAATCGGATCTAGATCTCAGCCATACAAACATTAATGGTCGATCTTATCTATAGCCTACACAAAGTCATGGCTCTACAGCTCACCAACTTTAAACATTAAATTTACATTCAATTCAAATTTCAAATGAGGTTGCGCCGATCTCTTCAGCTTTGAATGCACGCGCCCGATGTGGCTGGCTGACGTGGAGAGATGCTCCTGCATCAAACTCCTCAGCTGCAAAATTCATGAGCTCCTGCTCATGAGCTTCCCCTCTCAGCTGTTGGAAATCCTCCTGGATCCCAAACAAATATCTGGAGCTTCCCATCTACTCCATTATGTTGTTGTTTTTGCTTCTGCACTGCTGCTGCTGCTGCTTTTCTTCTGCTCAACCTCTCCTCATTGGCAGTTTCAGCCTTCTGATTTCTTTGATCACTTCATCCAGCTGCTCCCATGGCTGGCTCTGTTTTTGCAGTCTCACCAGCTGCAAAAATTTTCTGCAATTGGGTAGATCACTGTGATCTCCCATGCCTTCTTCTTCATCTTCATCTATGGCCTCGAGTTGCCACTTTGCTGCAAACCTCTGTTTTGTAGTCTCCCTTTGACTGATTGGTCGTTCAGTCACCTTCTCTGACAGCTCAACTTTTGTCAGTTCTCTTGCTGGCTCTAAATTGTTCAACCAATCCTCCAGCATCTCTAGCTCCATCTCCCATGGAGTGATACATCTGCTTGCTCGCTCTTTGGCTTCCTTTGTTGCTAGCTTTAGTGCTATAGCTTCTTTCTTTTCAACTCCCTGGCTGAAATCATTGAGCCATTCCTTAGAATGCTCCTTTTCCTCTTCGTCTGCTTCTGCTTATGCTTGGGCAGTCTCAAACACCTGCTCCAATCCCTCTTCTTTCCTGACAATCACAGCTGACTATTATACTATTGTTGTTGCACCATCTGCAACACAGACTTTCGCCTCCTCCTGGGAAAATGGTAGGAATACCTGAATTCCTCCAATCATCAGAATATCCCTCAGATCCTCCTCCTCTATCAGCTGCACATGCTGATCTAAATTCATTTCCGAGCTCACCTGCTCTGTCAGTTCCTCGGGCTGATCAAAATTCACCTGCTCATCCCCGCCCTTCTGATAGTCCATGGAATCAACTGATTCCATCTCTATTTCCTTGCCCACCTGGAAAACTGGAAACCTTTCGCTGCCCTCCTGGCAGTCTTCGAGATACCGCAATGACCTCAATCCATTACCCTCCTGGCAATGTGAAATTCCTCGGCTGTCCTCCTGACAGTCTCTGAGATCCCGCAGTGATCTCATCTCTTTTCCCACTTGGAAAATTGGAATTTCTTCTCTTCCCTCCTGGTAGTTGTTCAGATCCTCAACTGATCCCAATTCATTCTCTTCACCGAGAAATTTTCCAGTCTCTAGTTCACATACCTGAATCATCTTCTCTTCTGGTCCATTGAGGTTTTTAGCATACCTCAACCATCTTTTTAACCGTCTGCATTGTCTTATGACCATCAACCCCTTGACTGGCCATTTCGCTTTCGGTTTCTTCATGGGCCATTCACGCATCCATATCGACCTCTTATCCTGCAGCATCCGCAGTTCGAGTTTCTCTATGTCTGTCATTAATTCATAGAGATCTTTATCCATTTATGCAAGTTTTTTTGCCTTGCTCTTCTTCCGAGCATGCCTATGGTCTTCAGTAACCATGGTGTTGTCTTTGTCTACTTTCCTAGAAAACTTGTTGTTGTCACTCCGCACTAAGAGTTCTACCAGCTTCATCCTCCTACAGTCTCCCTGGCCGTCTTCTTGATTGTTTCCTACCTGCAAACAATCGCCATAGATTCTCCAGCGCTCTGTCTTCTCCCTTTGCTTGAAATATACAAACAGAGTTCTAGCTCTGATACCACTTGATGCAGGCGATGAGTCACCTCTTCTCACCCGCTCTCAGGATCTCTTTACACTCCTCTTTACGAGCCGAATTATCTATTTTGATTCCCTGCTGGAAGCGGCTCTTTTGATTCCTCCATGGAATCTCTGTTAACCCGATCCACAGGTCCTTTCTTCACCCACACGGCCTTCTGCACATGACCGCGCTCTTTCCCTGTTGACAACTTCAGGTTTTTGGGGTTTCTTCCCTTCTGATGTCAAGAGTTCCTGTACTCTCGATTCCCCGATCTCCAATGAGAAATTTCACCGATGGCTCCTTTTGGCCTTAGCCCCTCCTGGCTATGCCCTAGTCCATGTGACCACTTTCCATAAGACCGCAGCATTATATTCCTTCTCGTCGGGGTTCGTACTTTCAAGTGCCAAAATTCACTTGTCCTCAGGATCCGCGATCCGTCGAATCCTTATATGCTCCAACTCCAGTTAGTCCTCCAAACTAGACTCTTGGTCCACGTGACCGCTATCTCATAAGACCACAACCTTATATTCCTTTCGGGGTTTTGGGTTTCAAATTCTCGATGCGCCCCTATCTTCCGTTAGCCCTCCAGGCTAAGCTTGTGGTCCACGTGACCTTTTTCTCACAAGACCGTAGCCTTGTCTCCCATCAAGGTTTCAGACTTTCCAATGTCCAAATACATATGTCCTTAGGACTCACAATTCCTTGAATCCCGATGCGCTCTTTACGCATTAGCCCTCCTGGCTAGGCTCTGGCCCATATGACCATTATCCCCGTGACCTCAGTCTTACCTCTTCATCGGGGTTTTGATCTTTTCAATGCCGCAATGCATTGGCCCACGGTATTCTCGATCCCTCGAATCCTGATTCTCCAATACGATGACGGCTAGCCCGCAATGACGCTTCCCTCTTTATCGGGGTTTCGGACTTTGTGATTTCGAAATACATAAACACCTTGTCACCGGGATTCCTGATATCCCAATGACCCAAATGTCGATGGACGACTTCCTGTCGGGACTTTCCTCACTGGCTCTGGTTGCTGTTGCACGTTCCCCACTGATGGATGGTCCTGATCGCTCCTCGCGTTTTCAAGACTTGTGATGTCCCAATTTTCACGACCTCAGGAACTCCGATTTCCCGAGTGTCGATATCCCGATGCCAAGTGCCCGGATCTCTGGAATGGACGATCGCGTGACACGCGTCCTCTCTCAGATGGACGGCCCAGATTTGTGTCGGGGTTTTCAAGGTGGACTTACCCGATCTCCTGTCCACAGGAATGTCGATATCTCGACTTCTGATGCCTCGATCTCCACCACATGTCTCCTCAAACGGACGACTCAGATCCTCCCGGTGTTTCGAGACTTGAAATGTTCTGACTTTCTCGACCTCGAGAATTTTGATATCCCGAACGTCGATATCCCGATAAGTCAAATCCTTTCGAGACTTCCCTATTCACGAAGTCTTAACTCCCTTGCAACTCTCAACAGATCTGACGGCTATCGGGTCTCTGGATCAAGATCCAACAGTCCAGTTTCGTTCTTCCTGTGCGCTCATCTGATGTTGTCTGGACGTGAAATCTTCAATGGTCCAGGTTTCTTCTCCTGTCGATCCGACAGCTGTTTTGCTCCCTCCTGAGCTTGCGCACTTTCTTCCTATCCTTGGAATAATTCCAAGTCTCCCAAAGGCCTCAACCTTTGTCTTCTTTCGTGAACTCCACGACTGTGAGTTCCGCTGGGCGTATAAAAATGATAACTCCTTCTGAGCTTTTACTCTTGAATCCTTAAAGGATTCCTTGACTCCTACACTCCTTGCAGAACCCTCGCACGCAAAGTGCTATCTGTCCTGAGCTTCTCCTGTAGCTTCGAACTCCACAGAAACTCGGTTCTTCTTCCCTTTCTCCCACAGATGGAGAATTTGACGCCCTCTTGGTTATCTTCTACTCAAGCAACCTCCTGCTAAGTCTATCAGGGTGTTCAACGACCCTGTGAAGATCCTTCAGTGGATTCTTCCTTCACAATACAGAACTCAAAGAGTTCTCTTCTCTTCTGTCTGTGCCTATCTGCACACTTACTCGATGCCCACCTGGCAGAGTATCTTCTTAGAACTTCCAGAAGTTATGTCCTCCTATGCACCTATGCACCCGCTCAATGCCCACCTAGCAGAGCTCTCAGAATCTTCAGTGATTCTGTTTCTTCTTGAAATCACAGTAGAGTCCTTCTTCTGTGCACTCCTTGCACTGGCTCAATGCCCACTTGGCAGAGCTTCACATAATCCTCAGTGATTCTGGCTTCTATCTGAACTCACAACAGAGTTCCTCCAACTGCACCTTGTGCCTGTGCTCAATGCCCACCTAGAAGAGCTCTACAGAACTCCTCAGAGCTTTTGTCTGCAACTGTGACCCTCATACACAGCCTTGCCTCCAAGTTATTCAGCAACCTTGAGGTCTTCTACTGAGTTGTTGATTCCAGTTAATGTGCCTTTGCACATCTTTGTCTGAACCCGCAGTGTTCAGAAATGCATCCTCTATGCACGACTATCAGAACCCGCATTGTTCTGTCACACCCTCCTGGTGTGAAGCCTCAAAGACCTTCAACCTTGAAATCAAACACACTCTTGCAAATGTCTAACATACATCTACAGCATATAAAGAACACTCACATACATCCACATAACACACAGTAATGCAAGAAAAATTGCTTCTGTTTATATTAAAATGGCAAATGCCTGTAATTACAAGGTGTTCTCGAGCTCTCTCTGGCTCTACCACTCAACTTCTCTAACCAAAAAATGAGATCTAAAATGTATTTTACCTGAGGGGGCTCTCCGAGCGCTTCCCTCCAACCTACCTACCCTATTCAATTACATTGAATGGGTTGTCTAGTCCATAATCGGATCTAGATCTCAGCCATACAAACATTAATGGCCGATCTTATCTACAGCCTACACAAAGGCACGGATCTACAACTCACCATCTTTAAACATTAAATTTACATTCAATTCAAATTTCAAATGAGGTTGTGCCTCTCTCTTCAGCTTTGAATGCATGCGCCCGACGTGGCTGGTTGGCTAGCTGGTTGACATGGAGAGATGCTCCTGCATCATATAGAAGGTTCATAAAGGGGTTTTCCAAGATTGGTTATCCCATCACCTCCCTTTAGAAAAAGGGAGTTAAATTTGTTTAGACAACAGAGTGTGAAGAGAGTTTTCAGTAGCTGAAACACATTTTAACCAATGCACCTGTGTTGAAACTTGCAGACCCATACAAGGACTTCCTTGTGTGTATAGATGCCTACAAGGAAGGACTCGGAGAAGTCCTCATGCAAGAAGGGCATGTGATTTGTTACGAATCCAAAAATTTAAATGAGCATGAAGCAAATTAAGTGAAACATGACTTGCAATTGGTTTCCATGGTGCACACTTTGAAAATGTGGAGGCATTACCTCCTAGGTAGGAAATTTGTACGCATGATAGACCATAGTGGATTGAGATATTTGTTTTACCAACCCAAACTAAATGCTAGGCAATCTAGGTAGATAGCCCTTCTTAGTGAATTTTGATTTTGAAATCAAACACATTAAAGGAAAATAGAATAGGGTGGTTGACGCCCTCAGTAGAAGCATGTAAGTGATTCACATGGTAGTTGTAAGCACATGTGAATCAGACATCAAAGAAAGGGTTAAAATCACATAGGAAGTAGAGGAGTTTTCCAAAACTGTAAAGGCATATCTAGAGAAGGATCCCACATGGATGAAATATGATGGCTATCAATTGTTGAATGATGGCATGCTAACTTACAAAGGTCGATTGTATATCCCAAAATGTGATGAATTGAAGAGGTTCATCATGGATGAATTACATAAAAGACCATATATTATCCATCCTTCTTATCAAAAAATGATCACAGCCACTAAGAAATTGTTTTATTGGCCCAGAATGAAAAAGGACATATCTGAATACTTAGCTAAATGTTTAGAATGTTAGCAGGTAAAGGTGGAGCACATGCACCTAGCAGGGTTGTTGCATCCCCTGCCAATTCCATAATGAAAATGAGAAACCATCTCCATGGATTTTATCACAGGATTTCCTACATCAACCAAACAAAATGATGTCATTATGGTAGTGGTGGATAAGTTGAGTAAGGTTTATCACTTTATCCCTGTAAAATCAACTTGCAAGGCAATAGATATTGTTAATATTTTTATGAAAGAAATATTTAGGTTGCATGGTATACCTAAGGAAATCACATCAGGCAGATACACTAAATTTACTTCAAATTTGTCTCTGTTTGTTGGTTTTGGGACTAAATTACTATTTATTATATTCTACCACCCTCAAACTGATGGACATATATAGAGGGTAAACCATGTATTGGAAGACATGTTAAAGATGCATGTGATGCATCAGTCAAAGATATGGGAACAATACCTACCACTGTTAGAATTTACCTACAACAATGTCTATCATAAGTCATTGAAAATGAGTCCTTTTGAGGCCCTCTATGGCATACAATGCAACATTCGAATTAGTTGGGACAACCCAGTGGACATAATTACACTCGCGCCAAACATGTTAAATGAAATGGAGAAACAAGTAATTCAAATAAAATAAAATATGAAAATAGCTCAGGATAGACAGAAGAGCTATGAAAACAGAAATAGGACTCCTAGAGAGTTCAAAGTAGGGGACCATGTGTATCTTTGAATTAGATCTAGAAGAAGTTCCTTGAGAATAGAAACTTGTGCGAAGATAGCACCTTGATTTTGTGGACCCTTTGAAATTTTGGACAAAGTGGGACATGTAGCATATAGATTAGCTTTACCTCCCAAAATGAAAGCGCATAATGTTTTCCATGTTTCATTACTGAAGAAATATGTACATGATTCTAATCATATAATTAATTGGTCTGTGATCTAGGTGGAACGAGAGGGAGAGTTCTTTCCATAACCAAAATGTATACTAGACATGAAAGAGATGTCACTCATGAACAGAACCATTGCACGGGTCAAGGTGTAGTGGAAACACTTTGGTCAAGATGAAGCTACATGGGAAATGGAGGATGCCATGAAACATGCATACCCATTTTTGTTCACTGATGTACATAGAAACCACAACATAGATAGAACATTGAGGGTGGTGTTCCTTTAAGGGGGAGGGGATTGTAATACCCATGTTTCCCCTAGTTTGTAAATATAATCGTTATTATTGCCAAAAACTATTGATAGACCTATTATGTGTGAATTTTGAAAGATGGAAAACCTTTGCTAAAGAACGTGATGTAAATATTTTTGTTATAAAAAGGAAAATGATGAATAATTGTTGAAGGGTATTTCCTATACAGGTTATGATTCCATGGGAGAGAATGGTGAGGGGAACCATTATTGGTTGAGATAACCCCTGCTAGGTAGTACTTTACTAAATTAAAAATGTGCAAACCCATAATTGTCCTCTAATCTAGAAATTTTATTTACCAATCAAATTGGTTGTTGGGTGGTCCTCCTTGGAAATCAATGAGAGAATGGGAAAAGTACCCATCTGGAATTTTTTTATCTGACCCATGAATTGGGGGATTTGACCCATGAAATATTGTTGTAAAAGGAAAGAAAAAGAGGAAAATTATGGGTAGAGAAGGTGGGACACACACAATTGAGTTGGGGAGCCAAATCTGAGTGGAGAAGAGTGTGGGAAAATCTTATAGTTCTTAGCAAATAGAAGTGAACAAAAACGTTTTCTGGGTGCAGGAAGCACTAGAAATTGTCTTCAAATCAAGTTGATAAATGAGGTTGTGTATTTTTTAGTGATTGGTTGAGAAACATGAAGGCATTGAGAGGGGAGGGCATTGAGGAAATGCTAATAAATGAAAGGTCCCCCGTGTGTTGTGTATGTTAGTTGCTATGGATCTTTGAGGCAAGAGCAGGCTCCCTTGCTTAGTGGATTGAAGACTTGACTTGCTAAGTTCTTGTAAGTGAAGGAGAATATCCTTCATATTTTCTCATTTACTGAGTACAAGAATTTCCCTTCATGGCATCATACTCTAGCTTTAGGGTGGCCAGTTGTAGAGATAATTGGTGCAGTTGTGCCTATGGTTGGGTGGAAAAATGCACACCCTTCAGTAGTTTCCAACACTTTCTAGCTTTAGATAAGTATAACTTTTCCAAATTCTTTGCAAATGTTGAGCTCAAAGATATTGTAGAATGTGTTTCAAAGCAATGTGAAATTAGTTTTTTGCTAAAGATAGTTTGAGAAATTTATGTGTGATTATGAAAATGTTACAACTGAATTATATTTTGGTTGTTAACCTCACTTATTGACTGCCTATGTTTTCAAAAGGATTAATGTGAATGAATGTTGTGGTCGATTGAGTTTTTACAGTCAGTTTTATGTATTAGTAGTGAAGATTGAACAGTTAGAATCTTCACAGAACATTTGAAACGGAAAGAGGTTTGATTTCTGCATAGGAATGTTTTACTCCAACTTCCTTGAAGCTTCTATACCAAAAAATGAGAGGATGTTAGATTTGTGTTTGGGCCTTAGGAGATTAGGACAAATATTGAAGGAAACCAAAGTTTATTATAAGTAGATCTTAGGAAAATGATAGGAAATAAATACACAAATTTCTAATTCAGTTAAATTACAAAATCTCATAAGTTTTATTTGGGTATTTATAAAAATTTATATTAAATTGTGTTTTGAATAATATGAAAAAATTGGCATTTTCGTATGGTGTAGCTATGTATGGTGTTACATTCCCTAATATTTAGGAAATAATACCTTAATTTGTGGTGGGATAGAATTATATACATACACAAAATTTAATATTGTACATAAATCAAATCAAATTGTAAATGAAACAATGTCAAAGAGAGAAATATGAACTGAAGTGGAGAATCTTGGATTATCTCCTTCTCGGAAACATATTGAATTCTATTACTTAACCAGTCACTTGGGTTCAGGTTGCACATAGGCAAGTTTTATAGCTCGTGATATTTTATATAATTGGTATTATTTAAATTACCTAGGAATTATTTCCCTTTGTTCCAATAATAATATTAATGAATATTCAAAGCTATAGTCATCGGGCATCGAAGGATTGAGGTTGCAAGGTCCATTTACTATGTGATATCCCCGGTGGTCGATTAATGATATAAACATAATAAAATTAATACTTTTAAATAATCAAAACTATAGTCTTTGTCCATTGGGAGATTGAGTTTGGTAATGGGCATTTGTTACATGAGATCTCCAGTGGCCGATAAATGAAATGGAAATGATATAAAATATATTATTTTAAATCCAAAGCTATAGTTTTCAGGCACCGGGAGATCAAATTTGTAATGTGCATTTATTATGAGAGATCATTGATGGTCGGTTAATAAAATGAGGATAATATAGATTATTAATATTTATTAATATACTTGCCCACAGGGGCGTGCTCGAGTGGCCAACGGACATGTTGTTAAGGCGTTCGTGCTGCTAAGAAGGTCACAAGTTCAAACCTCATCTTATCTGTAGGCCATACTTGCGGGCAGTGTGGTTCTCCCTAGGGGTTATAAGGCAGCCGGCGGGATTCAACCCCGTGTCACACGAGTCAGATACCGTCGTCGTTACTGATTCCCCTAGATACAAAAAAAATAAAAAAATAAATATTTATTAATACACTTAACTTCACTTGGTCGTCGAGCATGGGGGGATGGAGATGGTAAATATTTTGTGTGAAATCCTCAAGGTGTAGATTAAATGAAGTGATCATAATATTAAGTATATTAAATAAAATAATAATGTGTAACTTCACTTCGTCGTCAGGCATCGAGGGATGGAGATGGTAAACATTACGTGTGAAATCCATGGGTGTCGATTAATTAAAGTGAGCATAATATTAAATTTTTTCAATAAAATAATAGTTTATAAATGCACTTGGTCGTCGGGCATCGGGGGATGGAGATGGTAAATCTTATGTGTGAAATGCCCGGTTTCCAATTAAATATAGTGAACATAATATAAATGTTTTATATATTTAACTTCACGGGATCGTCGGGCACTGGGAGGTGGAGGTGGAGATGGTATAAATCTATGTTTCATTTACCAGATGATCAATGCACCATAATATAAAATATCAATAGTAAATCCCTGCAAATTATAATATAAGGCTTCAATGTTAATAATCCAAAAGGCTCCGAAAATGACATTAAGACATGTGTGGTAGGTAATACTCTCAGGGTAAAGTAAATCATTGATATTTACTCGGCTATTAAACGTAGCTTAAGTTAACAGCATCATTATATGAGATATTAAGTTAATGAAGATTAAATATCCATAATGACGATTAAAATAAATAAATCCTTAGTGGGGTTTCAAGGTAATATTGATTTATTAACTTAATAAGAGTATAAGAAATGGCCAGGTGTCATCACCTGGATGGGTGAGCAGTTGCATTCTATGATGATGTGGCATGTCATGGTTAGTCCACGTGTCAAGTGGTTATTGGGCCACGTGTTAGAGTGATTTGGAAACTTAAACCAAGTAGCAAGTCTTAGTAGGGTCGTGTGTCCCAAGTGTCAATTAGACTACCGAATCGGGAACTTGAGGTTGGTGCAGATATTGATTTACCCAAGTGGTCGATATTCCTGGTGGGCCAGAGCCCCCGGAACATCGACACATCGAAATATTGTTAAGAGACATTGAGTGCGGGAAAACTCACGAGAGTCGACATGCCGATAGGCTGGGACCTCAATGGATAATTTACCATGTGGGTGTCATGACACTAGCCATTTCAACATCCATGTATGTGTCAAGTGGACCACGTGGGTGCCACGTGGGATTGAGAGGGCTTCGACAATAAGGCTTGAAACTTTAGGAGTCCATAATGTTTGGTCCAAGACTCGGATTTGAGCATGGTTACAGTCGTTGGAA
The DNA here is from genome assembly GCA_009831015.1 of Picea engelmannii. Classification (NCBI taxonomy): domain Eukaryota; kingdom Viridiplantae; phylum Streptophyta; class Pinopsida; order Pinales; family Pinaceae; genus Picea; species Picea engelmannii. The sequence goes on along the minus strand of ML805784.1, from coordinate 128,807 downwards.
ATCTCTTGACAAGTAGAAGACAATGGAAGTCTTTAATTGGGGTTTGATTCTAAGGAAAATAAGTGAAAAATATGATACCCCATCCCTTAGAAAGTACTTAGTGGGTTGGGTGTCTTACACATTGAACTTGAAGGACTTCTAAAGAATTTGATAGCATGTATGATGCAAACAATTCCTGAGGGCCTAAGGAGGATGTCATGGGTGCATATTTCAATATAGGGAATATCAAAATAAATTATAATGGGAAAAGCTCCAAAAGGACCTCAAGACCTTGTGAAGACCATGTGGATTCTAAGGGTTTAAGTTCAAAGATTTCAGGTAGATAATGAAAAGAAGATTAAGACTCAAGAGAGGAAAAACCAAACGAATGCCCAATTGGTTCAAAATTTAACATAAATAAAGAGACATGTGTAGTGTGAACATGATTCTAATAATGTTGGTGGGAGCATAACTAGCTCAAGTATGGAGTTTCATAGAAGATCCTAAGAATCAAGAATGACTTGATGCATTGTGACCTGCCATCCATATCCATCAGAGTCAAATTTGGGTGAATCGTATTCCTCCAAAGAACCTTTGTGTACTCCATATTCTTCTCCAAGTAGAATCCAAAGAAAAAGACACCACTAGGAAAACACTCAAGGGGGGTTGCACAAGGTGAAACCACCCATATTTAATGGAGATAATAAGTTAGGAAAATATGTAGATGCATGGTTTTAAGGGATGAAGAAATGTTTCCAAATCCATGATTTCCTAAGAAATATGAAGGCCAATATTGTTTTTTATAACTTACAAGGAAATGATTCTATTTGGTGGGACCAACACCTGTGAGTAAAGAGGATTAGTGAAAGGATGATTGAATGGAGATAATTCAGGAAATATTTTTTACACAATTATCATTTTGAGCATTACCATGAAAGGGAAATACAATAATTTCATAATATTAATTTGGTAAATATGGCCATGGATGAATATGAGAGAAAGCTCCTTTAAATTTTCCTAAAAATGCTCCTAGAATTATGAAAGGACTTGAAACTATTCCTAGAAATATTTCCATAGAATGCTTATGAACAATGAAAAGGGTTCCAAGGAAAATTTCATCCTTCAACTGGAAAAATGCTTAAGAAAAAGTTCCCAATTGTATGCAACCCATTTATTGGAATCCATGAAATAAAAAGGAGCATGTTTACTATTGTAATAACTATCTTGTTTTTTAAGAGCTTGTGAAGTGTTCCCTAAGGGATGAAACATTGTTGCATTGAAGTACACTTATTTGGTGTTTATTTTCTTTGGTTTCTTTGTGTTATTGGTTGGACAAATGTGAAATGTATAGTGTTGTAATTAATATTTCAGATTCATCCCTAATGTTGAGAGCTCATGGGAAATAGATTCAAGAAACCTCAAGGTTGAAGTGAAATTTTTGAATTTGCATTAATTTCCCTACATCAAAATTTCAACAAATGCCACATCAAAAGCTAATTAATGAACTTGACTCTTAAATTAGGTGGCATTCCTTTTCGATCTTCCAACACTTATCTATACCCCTGGAAAATATTTTTCAATTGGTGTTGTACATATCTCTAGAGATCCCTTCATGTATATTAATTCATCTCCTTTTTTATTATGTGTCAAGAAGAATAATACAAACTCCCTACTTGAGATAATTAGTGTATTAGCTTGGTTATCTCTTACCATAGAGACCTTGGATTTACTTTTATCTACATTGATGATGAAATATTTTACATAATTAGTAGGTAGTGTTTATTTGGTCTCATAATTAAGATAGCATCCCTTACATACACATATAGGCTCCCAAACATATATCAAGTGGCACCACATCTACCTCCACTTCTTCAATGTCAATTGCACTATTGGAAAATATGATCTTGCACTACTTAATAACTTGCAACTCTACATGAATATTGGCACATCCCAATGGGTATATTTGAGGATGGCAATATACTTGCAATCCAAGCTTACTTACTAGATCGTTTCCTATGATTTTCGTTTATGAACAGAGGTGAACAGAGATTCTTGATTTATCATCTTGACTTGAATATTGATATGGAAGAGTTTGTTTTTCTCCTTCTCTTTTTTTTATCGAGGTGAATATCAGTGGCCACCCACCTCTTCCAAATGGCTCACATACAGTTTTAATCTTGACAGTTTTTTTCTAGCTTTTCAGGTCCTAAACTTTTGGGGTTGTTTTGAGGCCCTAAGCAACGTTTTTTGGGCTCACCACAGTCATACTATAGACAAAGTCAGAGTGTCATGAAAAAATGTGTATTCCTCTAATAGACCTTTCCAATGGGTTATCATGCACCTAAAATGGAGATCGTATGTAAAATTTATGACCCCAGGAAGTTGATGTACCAACTTACCCCATTGGGGCCCACATGAATTTTGGTGCTTCATCTCCTAGGGTTAGGTTTTTGGATGTCTAGGGTTTTATTATTTCTTCTTGATGTTAAAAGGGACTAGAGACCTCATTGTAATGTGCTAAGATGAATTTGTGTATGTAATACCCCAAGGACGAGCCCCAATTATATTGTTGAATTGTAATTATGTTTATAGGCGGGTGAGCCAAGTGTTTATAATATGAAGAATTATATGTTTATTAGGCCAGAGAGCCTAGATGCTTAAGGCCATGAGCTTGATTTTGTATATGTAATTATGCAGATCATTAATAAAATATAAACATCATTGTGTGCAGACCGACCATGAAGAAAGAGTTATGGGGGACTAAGCTCCACTAGGTAGGGTAAGGGAGGGGGCTAAGTATTTGGGCCTAGGGGATAAGCTAGGGGGATTACCTCTAAAGGAATAATATTTTATTATTAATTCCTGAAGGCTAAGGTGGACATGTTGAGTGTGGTCCTAAGCTCCTGGAAAGGGAACGTATGCTAAAAGGAGTGCATGCAGTTCCAGGAAGACAGGTGTCGACCTGGGTGCATGTAGTTAAAACCTAAGAGTCAAACCATGCTAGGGGGGTTCTCTTTCCATTTGTCATCCATTGTATAACCTGTTGGGTCTTTGTGATCGACCTCTGCATACCCACACACATCTGAGAAACTAGTCACTGGGGAAAAAGTCGATCTGTGTTATTCTGTGAACCCATTCTATCTGCTCTTGCAAAACCAAGTTCGTACCTTTCCATTTTTGGGTTGCAGCCTTCCTTTTTCCCAAGTCGTATTGAATCATTGATGTTTTCCTCATCTTGTTGGAATTGAGTCTAAGATTGACTGAAGAAGTAGGTTTTCGGGCCTGTGGGCAACTTTCTCTCCAGGTGAGAGAAGTGGTTGTGGATTGAAGAAGCGGGTTGTCAGGCCTATGAGCAACTCTCTCCATGTGAGAGAGTGTGTTGAGGAAGTGACTTCTCCTGGAAGGAGTCTCGTAGCTGCTACAGAGCTCTGAGAATTCCAGTCTGGCCTATTGTTGAAGCCCAAAGTAAGGGAGGTGGAGCATCTGATGGACTGTGTGACAGAGAAGGTGTATACTCCTAGGGTGGGACAGGCATGTGGGGAATGAGATTTTGTGAGCAGTGGGCCTAAGTAGCTCCTGGGAGAGAATCCTTCCTCGTGAACTATGTCACATCCTATTGATCTTTCCTAGCCTAGGAATCCCTTGCCCGGTGGAGTTTAGACCCAGCTCGGGGGTAACCTATTGCTGAGAGTGATTCGCAGCACGGTCTAACGTTGGGAGGTTCGTGGAAGGTCTGCACGTAGTTGGTGGTTTTACTCCAGTTAAAAGATAAGTATCATTTTCGTGCTTGATTATATATGTTATGCATGTCTGTTATTCTTGAATGTTATCATGTATTTCGTTACATGTATGAATTACTATTAATTCCAATTGAGTCTGTATGGCAGCAGTAACTCTGTGTTATTTGATTTAAATTTGTCAAATATGCATGTTATATATATGTGTGTGTGTGTGTGTGTGTGTGTGTGTGTGTGTATGTTCCGCAGTGGTGTTGCTTGGCATGTTGGTGGTTGGGGATGTTACAAATTGGTATCAGAGCTAGTCTGTTCGAGACAAGGTGTTTTGGTAGCATTACCCAGCAGTGGTGTTGTTGGTCGGGGGTATGCTACAAATTGGTATCAGGGCTAAGTGAAGAGTCAGAGAACTGGTGTTGCTCGGCCTATTGGTGGTTGGGGACATTAAAAATTGGTATTAGAGCCATGGTTTCAATGTTGAGCCTGGATGGGCTGGATAAGTGGCCATTGGACCCGAGGTTTCGGGTGGAAATTGTGTTTGGAGGAACCAATTTCGAACCTTAGAATGTTCCCTGAGTGCCAAGAGGTTACTTTGGTCGTGTTACGAATCTCAGGAGGTCTAGCAACATTATAAAACCATGACAGATGTGGTATTGGGCCACAGAGTAATTTGGGTCATAAGATCTGTTCATGAGAAGGAGAATTCTCCACGACCGTCAGATCTGGGAATGTTGTGAGGCGGATAGTCGTGAGTTCGCTATTGGAAATCCATAGAATAACGGAGTCCGTCGGTGCCATGGATATGAGGAGAAAATCCCAACCATTAGATCAAGCAAAAGAGTAGATCGTAACTTCGGAATTCGACGATTGGGAGAAGTGAGATGTGATGATGCACAAACTTCTTAAACCTTATTGACGAAAATTCGGAGATTAACAATTCGGGATGTGCGAATGTGAAATCCTCCAAAGTCCCAAAGCTCTGAAATCCTGAAACTCAAACACCTGAGGTTCCATGAGTGCCAGTCGTTGGATGTTGGGTAGACGTGGATGGTTGATACACTCTACTTCGCGAGTTCAGTAATCCAGAACCCCAAGAGATTGTTGTGTTGTGCTTTGAAAACTTCAGAAATCGAAGGCCCAAGTAAGCACCTATTGATCTAGCGCTTGATCATTCCCATGATCGTGTGGGTTGAGGGATGAGAGAAAGGGAATAGTGCCCAAAAATTATAGCAGAGCAGAGCTCAAAAAGAAAATGGAATTTGAAAGTTTTCTTGAATCATATTGGTTTATGAATACTTTGGGAATTGTTAAGGACTGATGGCCTAACAAACTTCGGTTGACTGCACATTGTGTTTGCAAAGTTTAACAAGTGTCAGAACCGAATCAAATTGCCACTGAGTGCAAAGAAATGGAGGAGGCACATAATGATTCCAGTTCAGAGAATGAAGTAAAAGGAATGGATGTCCATTTGGGAGTGGAAGGATCGAACTCCAATGGGCATGGAGAAGAAATAAACAAGGAAGGGCATATGATGAAAATCATTGAAAGATTGTAGAAATATTCCCAGGATCACCGAGAAGATAACAGAAATCTCATAAGAAAGCAGAATATCATTCACATATGATTGAAGTGGAAGGTATGATCAACAACCAACCCATTACTATTTTAATTGATTCAGGAGCTAGTCATAATTACATAGATCCTAGAATGGTGGAAAGATTGAATTTACCAAGAAGAAAGCATGGAAAATCTTGGTTAGTGCAGTTGGCTATAGGAACCAAGAGGAAGGTTGTTGAGTTGGTTAAGTCATGTCCAGTGGACATGAAGGGACTGAGCACAAGGGATGAATTGAACATTTTACCTTTAGGTTCCTATGACTGTTTAATTGGGATGAATTGGTTGGACCAACACCATGCCATATTAGACTGTCGTAGCAAGGCATTCACTTTCATGGATGAGGAAGGAAACCCAAGGAAAGTGTTGGGTATCCCAAGGGCAGTTACTGTTAGAGAAATCTCAGCAATGCAGCTGAAGAAGTGTTATAGGAAAGGCTGTCAAATATTTGCAGCCCATGTGGAGGAAGCACCCAAGGATAAGGTGTCAAATATTGAAGACCATGCAGTATTAAAATATTTTGAAGATGTATTCCAAGAGGTACCAGGACTACCCCCGAAGAGATATATCAACTTCTCTATAAACCGGATGCCTAGAGAAACTCCAGTGTCAAAAACTCCTTACAGAATGAGTACACCAGAGCTTAAAGAACTATAATTATAGCTTGAAGAACTTCTGAAGAAGGGATATATACACCCAAGTGTGTCACCTTGGGGTTCCCTGGTCCTGTTCGTGAAGAAGAAGGATGGGACATTGAGATTGTGCATAGATTTCAGGCAGTTGAATAAAGTGACTATTAAGAACAAGTATCATTTGCCAAGGATCGATGACTCTTTGATCAGTTGAAGGATGCTAAGATATTTTCAAAAATTGATCTCAAGTCAGGGTATCACCAGGTAAGGGTAAAGGGTGAAGACATCAGCAAGACCACCTTCAGAACAAGGTATGGTCATTCTGAATTCACAGTGGTGCCATTTGGGTTGTCAAATGCACCTGATGTTTTTATGTGCCATATGAATGGTGTGTTCAGGGAATATCTAGACAAGTTTGTCATAGTATTTTTGGATGACATCCTAGTGTATTCCAAGTCATAGGAAGAACATGAACATCATCTAAATATGGTATTGCAGGTGCTAAGAGAGAACCAGATGTATGCCAAATTGAGCAAGTTCTCATTTTATCAAAAGTAGATCCATTATTTGGGACATATCATTTCAAAAGATGGGATAGCAATGGATCCTGAGAAGATAGAATCCATTAGAGAATGGTCAGCACCGAAGAATGTAACAGAATTCAAATCCTTTATGGGTCTAGCTGGCTATTATAGAAGGTTCATTGTAGGGTTCTCGAGGATAGCTCACCCCATCACTTCCTTGCAAAGGAAGGAGAAGAAATTTCAGTTGACAAAAGAATGTGAGAGAAGCTTCCAGCAATTGAAGCAGTTGTTAACCAGTGCTCCAATCTTGAGGATTGCAGATCCAAATGAAGATTTTGTAGTATGTACAGATGCATGCAAAGAAGGACTGGGAGGAGTCCTCAACCATAATGGGTTTGTAATATGTTATGAGTCCAGGAAATTGAAAGAGCATGAAAAGAATTATGTGACTCGTGACTTGGAGTTGGCAGCCATAATGCACGCTCTAAATAAATGGAGACATTACCTCATGGGAAAGAGATTTGAACCGAGGACGGACCATAATGGTCTGAAGTATTTGTTTGATCAGTCAACCTTGAATGCTAGGCAGAGTAGATGGTTGGAATTCCTTTGTGAGTATGACTTTTATATCAAGCATATCAAAGGAAAGGAAAACAAAGTGGTTGATGCACTCAACAGAAGAGTGCACAAGCTACATGCTACGGCCATTAGCATGTATCAAAATGATATTAAAAGTAGGATTTTGGAAGCTACAAATGCAGATTTGCAGTACAAGGAATTGGTAGCAAAGCTACAGCAAGGTAAGATGCTACAAAAAGTGGAATATTATAAATTGGGAACTGATGGAACACTCTTGTACAAAAAACAGAATTTATGTACCTAATTCTCAAGAGTTGAGAATAATGATCTTGAAGGAAATGCATAATGTGTCGTATGTTGGGCACCCTGGATATCAATAAACAGTGGCAGCAGTTAAGAGCCAATGCTTTTGGCAAGGTATGAAGAAGGAAATTGCAGAATACATCGCTAGATGTATGGAGTGTCAGAAGGTCAAGGTTGAGCATAGGCACCCAGCAGGGTTGCTACAGTTGTTTCCCATTCTTGAGTGGAAGTGGGAAGTGGTGACGATGGATTTCATCACAGGATTACCCAAAAAAATAAGAAACATGATTCCATCATGGTAGTGGTGGATAAGCTTATGAAAGCCACCCATTTTATACCATTGAAGACCACCCACAAGGCAGCTAATGTTGTTGATATCTTTATTAGGGAAATAGCATGATTGCAGGGTGTTCCCAAGACAATTGTGTCTGACAGGGACCCAAAAATTACGTCGAAGTTTTGGAAGGGGTATTCAAAGGGTTCGGAATGAAATTGAACTTTAGCACAGCTTATCATCCTAAGTCTGATGGGAAAACAGAGAGGGTGAACCAAGTGATAGAAGACATGCTAAGGATTTATGTGATGGACAAACCATCTAAATGGGAAGACTACCTACATTTGGTAGAATTTGCCTACAACAATGTGTATCAAGCATCCCTGAAGATGAGCCCATTTGAAGAACTTTATGGAATAAAGTGAAATACTCCAATAAGCTGGGATAACCCAGCTGATAGGGTAGTGGTTGGGCCAGAGTTGCTCAAGAAAATGGAAGAACAAATGATGAAGATTAAGCATAATTTGAAAGTTGCCCAAGACAGGCAGAAAAGTTATGTTGATAGGAACAGAACCCACAGGGAATTTAAAGTGGGTGACCATGTTTTCCTTAAAGTGAAAGCCAATAGAAGTTCCCAGAAGATGGGAAACTTCTCCAAGTTGGCATCCAGATTTTGTGGGCCATTTGAAATCCTAGAAAGGATTGGACTAGTTGCATATATGATTGCATTTCCTACATCCATGACTCTGCCTAATGTGTTTCATATTTCATTACTTAAGAAATATATACCTGATGCTAATCATGTAATTGATTGGAATGCGATTCAGGTGGAGCAAGAAGGCGTCTTGCAAGTGCATACAATGCATATACTGGACCAGAAAAGCAAGCAGCTTCGAAATCGAGCCATAGGGATTGTAAAAGTTCAATGGACCTGGTACAGTCCTGAAGACGCAACATGGGAGCATGAGGATGTTATGCGATCAGAATACCCACATCTTTTTGAAGATTTTGAAAATCTTGCTAAGGTTGTGTAAAGAAGTTGCACTGAGGACAGTGCAAAAAATAAGGGGATGGGATTGTAATACCCTAAGGACAAGCATAGTTATATTGTTGAATTGTAATTATGTTTATAGGCTGGTGAGAAAAGTGTTTATAAGATGAAGAATTGTATGTTTATTAGGCCGGAGACCCTAGATGCTTAAGTCCATGAGCTTGATTTTGTATATGTAATTATGCATATCATTAATAAAATATAAACATGGTTGCGTGTAGACCGACCACGAAGAAAGAGTGATGGGGGACTAAGCTCCACTAGGTAGGGTAAGGGAGGGGGATAAGTATTTGGGCCTAGGGGCTAAGCTAGGGGGCTTACTTCTAAAGGAATAATATTTTATTATTAATTCCTGAAGGCTAAGGTGGGCATGTTGAGTGTGGTCCTAAGTTTCTAGAAATGGAACGTGTGCTAAATGGAGTGCATGCAGTTCCAGGAAGACAGGTGTCGACCTGGGTGCATGCAGTTAAAACCCAAGAGTCAAATCATCTTGGGGGGTTCACTTGCCATTTTCCATCTGTCATCTAACCTATTGGGTCTCTACGATCGACATCTGCATACCCACGCACATCTGAGAAACCACTCACTGGGGAAAAATATGACCTGTGTTATTCTGTGAACCCAGCCTATCCTCTCTTACAAAACCAAGTTCGTACCTTTCCATTTTTGGATTGCGGCCTCACTTTTTCCAGAGCCATACTGAATCGTTGTTGTTGTCCTCATCTTTTTGGAACTAAGCCAAAGATTGACTAAATAAGCAGATTGTCAGGCCTATGGGAAACTTTCTCTCCAGGTGAGAGGGGTGGTTGTGGATTGAAGAAGCAGGTTGTCATGCCTGTGAGAAACTCTCTCCAGGTGAGAGAGTGTGTTGAGGAAGTGAGTTATCCTGGAAGGAGTCCCGTAGATACTACAGAGATATAGGAATTCCAGTCTGGCCTGTTGTTGAAGCCCAAGGTAAGGGAGGTGGAGCATCCAATGGACTGTGTGACAGAGAAGGTGTATACTCCTGGGGTGGGATAGGCATGTGGGGAATGAGAGTCTATGAGCAGTGGGCGTAAGTGGCTCCTGGGAGAGAATCCTTCCTCGTGAACTATGTGACTTTCTATTGACCTTGCCTAGCCTAGGAATCCCTTGCCCAATGGAGTTTAGTCCCAGCTTGGGGGTGACCTACTGCTGAGAGTGATGAGCAGCGCGATCTAAGGCTGGGAGGTTCATGGAAGGTCTACACGCAGTTGGTGGTTTTACTCCAGTTAAAATATAAGTATCATTTCCATTCTTAATTATATATGTTATGCATGTCTGTGATTCTTGAATGTTATCATGTATTATGTTACATGTATGAATTACTATTAATTCCAATTGAGTCTGTATGGTAGCAGTAACTCTGTGTTATTTGATTTAAATTCGTCAAATATGCATCTTATGTATATATGTATGTTCTACAGTGGAGTTTCCCTGCCTGTTGGTGGCTTGGGATGTTACAAATTGGTATCAGAGCTAGTCTGTTAATGACAAGGTGTTTTTGTAGCGTTACCCGACAGTGGTTTTGTTGGTCGAGGGTATGCTACAAATTGGTATCAGGGCTAAGTGAAGTGTCAGAGCAGTGGTGTTGCCTGACCTATTGGTGGATGGGGATGTTACATCATAGATTACACATCTCTTCTCAAAGATTATCTACCACCATTCAATCAATATTGTTTCATTCTGTGTTTTACAGTTTTAGCAAATTTATTTATTGAATAGAAGTTAAGTTTCATTATATCTTTGTTATTGTTCTCTATATATATTTGTTTCATTTCCTTCCACTCATAAATCTTAATCAATGGTATCAGAGCGATCTGATCTTCATTTGTGTCTTTGTGCATGTCCCCAACGAGGTTAGGGTATAAGCAGTTGGGACTCAAACCAGTTGAGCCTTTGCATGACCAACTTCGTCGAACCCGACGGCCACCCATGGGGGAATAAAAGAGAGGCAATGGGGCAGGAGAACCCTTTAAATTGTTGCTCGAGGAATCCCTCGTGTGAAAGAGGAACGAGATGATGGATAATTTTGCACAAATCCTTCGACAAATGCCAACATGTGACACATCTTCCTCGAGCAGAGGCATTGCCCCCTTCAAGGTACATATCAATTTTGATATTCCTATATTTGAAGTTAAAATATATGCAAATGTTGTAGACAAATGGTTAAACCTTCTGGAAGGGTATTTTTTTCCATAACTTTTCCGATAGAGAAAATATTACATTTGTTCTCCTCGAGGTCGTCCCCCATGTCAAAGATTGGTGGGAGACTTTCTGTGAGAAAAAGGAAACACATGGATCTGCATTATTTGTAGTCACAACCACTTGGGGTTCTTTCAAGGATGTTATTAAGGAACAATACTACCCTATTGGAAGTTATGACGACTTATATACAAGATGGACCACACTGTGACAAGAAAGGGTCCAAAAAGAGTCATAGTTCACCAATGTCTTCCATACCTTGTGCACCAATATGGGTATCAAATACTCTGAGTGGCATCTAGTCCTCAAGTACCGCAACAGTCTGCATAGAGACATCCAAACAGAAATGGATTTTATGGACATCTCATCCTTGGGTGTGGCTTATCGATATGTTGTCAAAATCAAGCAGAAGCTTAAACAAAAGACACAACAGTTTGGGTTTGTGAACCTCTCACAGCACAAGCAAGGCAAAGGAGGCCCTAACCCGTAGAACAAAGGGAATAGAAAGGATGGAAAGTCTTAGGACAACCATTCTAAACCAAAAACAAATAAGGACAATGGAAATACAAAGAAAGACAGTAGGAAGTAGTGTGAGTTCCATAAGAGTCCCTGGCATAACACCGCTGAATGTCGCTCAAAGCAGTCATTGGTGGTCGAGGTGAAAGCCTTTGAATCATATGTGAGCTCCAACTCTGAGTTAGAACCAGAAAAAGGAAGATAGATCATTGATGTAGAACCCAGTGCCATTGTTTCTACCACTAAGGTATAGCCCGGTGAACCTGATGAACTAGAGGAAGGTGAGGGTCTATTTCATTCACAGATGTGGGTGAAGGGTACTCCACTACACTTCATCGTTGATAGTAGTAGCCAGAAGAACCTCATCTCAGTGGAGGTCATCAAGCAGTTGGATCTGCCGACAAATCCACACCCATTGATCCATATGGATATCGGTGGCCACCCACCTATTCCACTGGCTCAAAGAACAATTTTCCATTTTGGCAGTTTTTTACAATTTTTTGTGTCCAAAACTTCTGGGGTCGTTTTGAGGCCCTAAACGAAATGTTTTTGGACTTCTGGGGGGCCAAGGGTTTTGATAGAATACCTTGACCCCTGGTGAATTTTTTACTTCACATAGGTACCTTTTCAACGATGTATTGAATGCCTCAAATGGATATCATATGCAAAATTTATGCCCTCGAGACATTGACATATCAACTACCCCCATCGGGGCCCGCAAAACTTTTGGCCTTTCATCTTCCGAGGTTAGGGTTTTGGATTTTCATTATTTTAAAAAGGCCTTTGGAGCCTCAATGTAATCATCATCATCTTCTTGTGAATGAGCATAGCTGTCACATCTCTTCTCAGAGATAAGCTTCCACCATTCTAGTGAGTCTTTCACTCTGTAATTTTATAGTTATGTACATTTCACTCATTAATATAAATTGTGTATTATTGTATATCTATTCATCTTGTTATATATCTTATATATCTCTATTATATTATTGAATCTCTTGCAATATCTTTATATATTTCCTTGTTATATGATTGCCTTCATTTTGTTCTCAAAATAATCTGGATCAGTGGTATCAAAGTAGGCTACTCATTGTTGTTTCTTATCGCATGTCCCCGACGAGGTCAGGGTATCGAGAGTTGGGTTTTGAGCTATTTTTTCTTGAGGACAACCATCCCAAGAGGCCTCCCATGGCGAAAGAAAAGAGAAATATGGGAGCAAAATTTTTTTATCAATTTATTCCTCGAGAAATCCCTCACCCGACAAAGGGATGAAATGATGGAAAAAAATTCCCAAATCCTTTGACGCCTACCAATAATAGCAATCTTCATCAAGAAACCACTTTGGAGGCACCAATCCTTTGAAGGTACAAGTTACTTTTGATATTCCTGTATTTCAAGGTCAGATAGATGTGTATGCTCTAGAAAAATGGTTAAATGTGCTAGAAGGTTATTTCTTTGTGCACAATTTCTCCGACAGGGAAAATATAACCTTCGCGCTCCTTGAGGATCCCACCCATGTCAAACATTGGTGGGAAACTTACTTTGAGCAAATTTCCACAGAGGATTCTGGAATGTTTGAGGCTGAACCCACTTGGGAATCTTTCACAGATGCCATCAAGGAACAATATTACCTTGTTGGAAACTATGAAGACCAGTACACGAGATTGACCATGTTGTGTCAAGAGAGCGGCCAAGAAGTATCGGAGTTCACCAATATCTTCCGTACCTTTGGCACCAAGTTGGGTATCAAATATTCTAAGGGACATTTGATTATGAAATATCGTGGGGCTCTACATAGGTACATCCAAACCAAAATGGAGTTTCTAGACATCTCATCATTGGGAGCTGCTTATCGATATGTTGTCAAGATCAAGTAGAAATTTAAGCACCAGAACAAATGGGAGTTTGGTTCTACAAATCCGCAACAACCAAAGTATGGTAAAGACATCACTGACAACCAGCCTCCAAAAAACTAGTCCAAGCCATAGGAAAAGAAGGGTAACAAAAAGACGAAGGATACTGGAAAGTGGTGAAATTTCCACAAAATCCCCTAGCACAACACTGATGAATGTCACTCAAAACAGTCATTGGTGTCCTATATCAAAGAAAAAGAGTCGAACTCTAATTCAGAATCTGATTCGGAAAATAATGGAAGGAGACAGATCATCGACGCAGACCCCATTTCCATTGCCACAACCACAACAATCCAACCAGAAGAACCAATAAATATTGAAGAGGGGGAGCACCTCTTCCATTCATAAATGCGGGTAAAGGGAACCTCGTTGCATTTCATTATTGATAGAGGAAGCCAAAATAACCTCATCTCAATAGAGGCCATCAAACAATTGGAATTGACAACAACACCACACCCACAACCATACAACATTGGGTGGCTTCGCCAAGAACGAGATCTTCGTGTTAGCCAATAGTGTTGCATGTCCTACGGCATCAAGCACTTCAAGGATGAGGTATTGTGCGATGTTTCCCCACTGGATATATGTGATGTTCTTTTGGGCCAACCATATATGTGGAAGCACCATGTTGTTTATGAGTCTCAACCTCGTAGTGTCAATGTTACTCAAGGAGATCACCTCTATCGGATACTAGAGGTAGTTCCAACTATTGTTTCAACAAAATAGTGCAACAAATTCATCTCTCATATGACAAATTCTAGCTTCTTCATGATTCGAGCAGAAGGTGAACAGAAGGAAATTGTGACCACTACGGCCTCAGTCCAAGCCCCTTCTATCCAATAGAAGCAGGTCAAAAAGATTGAAGAAAAGAAAAACGATTCCTTCTGCACACTGTCATCTCATGCAGTCATACTAGTCAAAAATTTCCAACCCCTCCAACATCAATTTCGTGACAGCCTTCCACAAGCCAAGCAAGGCAAGCAACTCACCAAAGTTCAGATTCATCCAACGCTTCCCCATCTCCCACGGGAACTCAACGTAATGGAGACCCATTCTTCCTAAGGAGGGAGGATTTATCTAGATGGATATCGGTTTCCACCCACCTATTCCACTGGCTCAAAGAACAATTTTCCATTTTGGCAGTTTTTTACAATTTTTCGAGTCCCAAACTTTTGGGGTCGTTTTGAGGCCCTAAACGACGTTTTTTCGACTTTTGGAGGGATATGGGTTAATAAAAACATACCTTGACTCCCAACAGAAGTTTTACTTCATGGATAGACCTTTCTAATGAGGTATCAAATGCCCAAAATGAATATCATACGCAAAATTTATGCCCTCAAGAAGTTAACGTATCAACTACCACCATCGGGGCCCACAAACCTTTTGGCCTTTCATCTTCCGGGGTTAGGGTTTTGGATTTTCATTATGTTAAAAAGGCCTTTGGAGCCTCGATGTAGTCATCATATTCTTGTGAATGAGCATATTCATCACATCTCTTCTCAGAGATAAGCTGCCACCATTCTAGCGAATCTCTCACTCTGTAATTTTACAGTTCAATACATTTCACTCATTAATAGAAATTGTCTATTACTGTATATATGTTCCTCTTGTCATATATCCGATATATCATTGTTATGTTATTTGATCACTTTCAATATCTCTATATATTTCCTTGTTATATCTCTGCCTTCATTTCATTCTCAAAATAATCTGGATCACCCACAGCCATACACCATCGGAAGGCTCCACCAAGGGAGAGATATCCATGTCAACCAACAATGTCTTCTACCCTACAACATCAAGCCCTTCAAAGATGAGGTATTGTGTGATGTCACCCCCCTTGAAGTTTGCGATGTTATTTTGGTCCAACATTGTTTATGGAAACGTCATATTGTATATGATTCTAGGCCTTGTAGTGTTATTATTACTCTGGACAAGAAATTGTACAGGATACCAGAGTTAGTTCCACCTACTACCATTTCCTTGATCTCTACCAAGCAATGCAAGAAGGTCATCTCTCAGACCGGGAAGTTTGTCTTCTTCATGATTCACACTCAAAGTGAGTGGAAGGTTGCAGCCACATCCATGGCCTCCATGACAGGTCTCTCCACGCAGTAGAAGCCAGTGGATAAGGTCGTGGAAGAATACAAAGACATATTCTCCTCACCCATTAGAGTACCTCTGCACTATCAGGTCAAGCACTCAATCAATATGAGCTCGGGAACACTTCTTCCCAATGGTCCAGTCTATCGCTGCTCTCTATCAGAAAATGAGGAAATCAAGCACCAGATCCAAGAGCTGCTCGAAAAGGAACACATCTGACCAAGCTCATCACCTTGTGGAAGTCCAATTGTGCTTGTGCAGAAGAAAGATGGGACCTGGCGACTCTACATTGATTATCAGGCCCTAAATAAAATCATAGTCAGGAACCGGTACCCAATTCCCTGAATTGACAATCTCCTTGAATATCTCAAGGGGGCCAAATACTTCAGTAAGATTGATCTGAAGTCCAGCTACCACCAGGTCCCAATAGAGTAGATCGATGTATGGAAGACTGCCTTCAAGTCTAAAGAAGGTCTTTTCGAATTGTTGGTCATTCAATTTGGCTTGACAAATTACCCAACAACTTTCATGAGGATGATGGATGATATATTTCTTTTGTGGTGGTGTATTTGGATGAAATCCTCATATTCAGCAAAAGTTGGGTGAAACACTTGCAGCGTATTCAGCAGGTTCTGCACACTCTACGACAACACAAGCTATATGCAAATTTGGAAAAATGCTCCTTCGGCATGAACAAGGTCCAGTACTTAGGCTAAATTGTTGATGAGCATGGGATGCATGTTGATCCATCCAAGATCTAGATCATCTGTGACTGACCAACCCCGACCACACTCACTGAGCTTCAAAGCTTCTTAGGCCTTGCCAATTTCTATCGCAAGTTCATGTTATGATTCTCCCACATTGCATGGTCCCTTAGCCAAGTGACCAAGGGTGGTCGCAAGGAAAAATTTGTGTGGGGCTAGTCAAAACAGAAATCGTTCAATGATTTGAAGCAGTGCTTTTGCTCAGCCCCGATGCTCTCATTTCCCAACCTACAACAACCTTTTCAGATTGAGACAGATGCTTCAAACTATGTTGTGGGCATAGTTCTCACTCAACATGGACATCATGTGGCCTATCATAGTGAGATGTTGTGAGATATCATACGTAAGTACCCCACTTACAATAAAGAAATGTACTTCATTGTACAAGCCTTCTCCTAGTGGAGGAATTACATTCTCAGGAAGGAGACAATCATCCACACTGATCATAAGCCTCTGCAATTCATGTAGACACAAGGAAAATTGCAGAATGACCACCATCAGAAGTGGTCCACATACTTGCAGTAGTTCCATCTCAACATCAAGTATAAGAGATGGAGAACCAACCGCCTCGTTGACTACCTCAGTCAGCCTCTAGTTGCAACACTAACCACGTTGCTAAACTCATGCAGACATGAGACCTTCGGATGGCCCCAACTCTATGAGAGTGATCCCGACTTCACCAATATCTACCATATGCTAGGAAAAAATGCAGTTGTAGTTGATTTATATCTTCAATATGGGTTGGTGTGCCATTTGGGCCATCTATGCATCCCATCAAGCGAGCAAGCGAATATAATTTGGGAAGCTCACTACAGTCGGGTGGCAGGACACTACGATGTAGAAAAGATAGTGGTAGTGTTGTAGCAACATTTCTATTGGTCAAAACTTCAACATGATGTCAGCAAGTAAATCAGGTTCTGCATGACCTGCGCCATTTCCAAACCGGACATTAAGAAACAAGGAATGTACACCCCTCTACCTACTCCCGACAGGCCCTAGGAATCCATATCAATGGACTACATTTTGGACCTTCCTTCAACCAAGTGGGAAAATGATTTTGTTTCCGTGGTTGTTGATCTATTTTCCAAGATGGTGATTATGGCCGCCTTCAAGAAGAGCATCACAATGGAGGCCACTACCAAAATATTCTTCAAACGAGTGTGGTTACATTTTGGGATACCAAAAAGTATCATCTCATGTCAAAACAGTCAGTTCCTCATCACATTCTGGTTGAGCCTCTGGTCATGACTGGACACCAAGCTCACTAAATCCACAACCTTCCACCCCCAAACAAATGGCCAAACCGAGGTCGTCATTAGGATGATTGTGCATATCTTGCGCATGTACAATTCCAAGCATCCGTGCACATGGGATGAGAGTCTTCCCTATGTTCAACACAGTTACAACAGAGCCATACATATCTCAACCAACCACATCCCCTTTCAAGGGGGGTTGTGATTTCAACCATTGGGTCCCATGGATGTTGCACTACCCCTTGCATCCACGTAGTCAGAATCATCCCATGTTCAAATCAAAGCCGACAAATCCACCTAGTTCATTGAATGAATCCAACACATCTGCCAATAGGTTCAGGATTTTTTGCAGAAGTCCAATGTCAAGTACAAGCAACATCGTGATCAACACCGAGTGCCCCACAAGTTTCAGGTAGGCAATAAATTTTGGTTTCATTTGCAAAAAAAACACTTTACAGGACCAAGGCTATGGGTGACAATGTTTTTGAGCTCAACATTCTCCCCTTCCTTACCTTGCACCCAGTGTTTAATGTGGACCTCCTTCGGCCATACTTTCCACCATTATTGGACACCTCAGAGATAGCAGAACAGTTGACACCGACAAAGATCAAACCTAACTACATCGAACAGGAATCCAGTGATCATATCATGGACACACAGATCAAGGGTACTCGCCAATAGAAGCTCCAGCTTTATCGTATTGTTAAAGTGGGGCAACTCTTGCACCAAGGCAAGTCGCTCACCCATGGCCAAATTCAATAGATAACCAAGAGAGAGAGAGAGAGCTCACCCATGGCCAAATTCTTGGTGTGCTACCTTTGGAGA
This sequence comes from Picea engelmannii, assembly GCA_009831015.1. NCBI lineage: Eukaryota > Viridiplantae > Streptophyta > Pinopsida > Pinales > Pinaceae > Picea > Picea engelmannii. The sequence goes on along the minus strand of ML805784.1, from coordinate 110,523 downwards.
AAGGTGTGCTCTCTCTCTCTCTCTTGGTTATCTGTTGGGTCTAGTGATTCTTCCTAGAATCACTCTTTCTATCAAAGGTTAAGGTGCTCGGGGGTCTCTTTGTGCCTATGGTTGGGCGATAGTGCTGTGACATTGTCTATGGTTAAACTAGCACAATATTCTAATAGGTTATGGGCCCACACCACCTTTGGAATAGTCTAACCATTGTAAAGTATATATGCAACTCTTTGTCAAGCTCGTTGTAGCACAATTGTAGTTGTAGTACCAACTCCTTCGTGTCATTTCCTCCATGTCAGTTCCTTCGTGTCAGTTCCTTCATGACAGTTCCTTTGTGCCAATTCCATTGTTTCAGTTCCTTCTTTCCAGTTGCAATTCCAGTTACAGTGCCAGTTGCAGCACTAGTTGTAGTGCCAGTTGTAGCACCAGTTGCAGTACTAGTTGCAGTGAAAGTTTATGTGAAGTATTGGGACTAATTTTTGGTTATTATAGTGCACCCTAACCCAGCGCATTTCATGGTGCCCTCAGCCATCAAAAACGTCAAATTTGAATTTTTGGGTCAAAGTCAACATTTGACTGGTCAAATTCAATGTTTGACTGGTCAAAGTTAAAAGACTAGTCAAGGTCAAAGTCAAAGATAGTCATGACTTCCTCCATGAAATCAGAGTGTTGCAGCATAAGCATGGTCTCTTGGTAGAGCATGGAAGACAAGGATTGACATCATCCTTGCAAAGAACAAAGGGAAAAATTATGGAACCACAAACTAAAGAGCAGGCATCAAAGGATGAAGAGTTTGATTTTTGGAGCTTCCAAGAACATGAACGCGAAGTAGGAGAAACAATAAAAATCAACTACAGAATATATGAATCTCTAGAAAGAGAAGGTATATTTGTCCAAGAAGCAATCATAGAGCTAGAAAGATCTCAGATCTAATACATTCATAGGAACAACACACTCTCCAGGTTGGAAAGAATACTTGTCTCAGAAGAAAAACAACTCAAGCAGAACAATAGCCAGACCCCAGGTTTGCATATCAGGTTTGATATTTTTATTGTTTCTTAAGTATTGCAATCCTTTAGATTTTATTAATGCTAGGAACAAATGAATACTTAATAGCATGTACTATTAATATAAATACTTATTGTACTTATTTGTAATATTAACTAACATCTCCTCTAGGAGATATTTCTTGTTCTTGATCTCGGGAAGGACACCTTGGTAACGCTATAATGAATTACCATAAAATTGATATGTTCTTATATAAATGATATTATATTGGAAATAATTTGTCTCTTGTTATTTATGTTTCGGGCAGGTGATCCTACATATTCCAGGAAGGTTACCACATAAAAGCAAGACTTGAAAGGACTCAGAGGGAGTCAAACTTCAAAGGGAGTCAGTGATCAGGAAGAAGCAAGGTTTCATGACACTTTGCAGGATGCATAGGGACATGCAGTAGACAGAAGCGTGGTTCGAGGATTTTCTCAGTTAAAAGGAGTCGATGGTAGAATTCGAAAAGAAGGATATTGTAGGCCTTTGTGCCAAGTTGTAGGCCTTTTTGTCGAGTTGTAGGCCTTAGTGCCTAGTTGTAGGCCTTTTGCTGAGTTGTAGGCCTTTTTGTCGAGTTGTATGCCTTTGTGTTGAGTTGTAGGCCTTTATGTCGAGTTGTAGGCCTTTGTGTCAAGTTGTAGGCCTTTGTGTCGAGTTGTAGGACTTGTGTCAAGTTGTAGGATTCATGCCAAGTTGTAGGCCTTGTGCTGAGTTGTAGGCCTTGTGCCGAGTTGTAGGCTTCATACCGATTTTTAGGCCTTATGCCAAGTTGTAGGCTTCATGCCAAGTTGTAGGCCTTGTGTTGAGTTGTAGGCTTTATGTTGAGTTGTAGGCTACTCCAGTGATATGGTATGGTATGCCGAGTTGTTTCTACGCCAATGAGACAATATGGTACGCTAGTGGCGTAGTCGAGAACCTGTATGGCTGTGATGGTGTTACTTGTAATATGATATGGGTGATCATGAGATAGCATGTGTAGCTCTAGTGATGCTACCGGTCTACAATACCATGTAGGTCTTTCCCATGCCATGTGAGATGGATGGACAATGATGATACTCACGACATGGGTGTAGCCATGGGTGAGCATGTCATGTGGGTGTATCCCATGATGATGATGGTGACACACACTACGAGATGTAGCTCTAGTGTTCTCTAGTGGGTTATGGCCCCTAGACAATATTGATAGGTCCACATGGGTGTAGCCATGTGTGACGTAATGGTGCTACAAATAGCATGGTTTGCATAACCATGAAAAGAGGATCATAGCATAGCGAGCAAGGCTATGAAGACCATAAGGGAACATAATGGTTAAATACCTCCCTAGCTAAGAGGGAGTGTTGATGTTTTGGTAGCTGTGGGAGGTATTAACCTCCATGGATAAACCTTTGACTATAACAACATATTCTGGAAGCAAGAGAAAAACTAAACAGATGTGTGAAAACCCTAGAAGACAATTCAGCTCAGCAGAATACGTGATATTGAAGTATTATATGTAGAAAAGGGCAAGTCGTCCATTCTTGAAGAGACACATGTTCACCTTGATAGATTAGTATAAATAGAAGGTGCTTGAGCTCATTTTTCAACACACTCACACTCAAGAAAGTGGTGTGCAAGTCTAGAGGAATAGTGTAGTTGCAATGACTGCAGTTCGGTACTGGTACCGGTCTGTGGTTTGGGACTTTCTGCTTGGTGCGCTACCTTTGGAGAAAGGTGCCCTCTCTCTCTCTCTGACTGCAGTTCGGTACTGGTACCGGTCTGTGGTTTGGGACTTTCTGCTTGGTGCGCTACCTTTGGAGAAAGGTGCCCTCTCTCTCTCTCTCGCTCTCTCTCTCTCTCTCTCTCTCTCTCTCTCTCTCGCT
>ML805784.1:95376-107607 GCA_009831015.1 Picea engelmannii | reverse complement strand
CTCTCTCGGGGTTATCTATTGGGTCTAGTGCTTCTTCCCATAATCATTCTTTCTGTCAAAGGTTAAGGTGCTTGGGGGTGGCTTTGTGCCTATGGTTGGGTGACAATGTTGTGACATTGTCTATGGTTAAACCAACACAATATTCTAACACTTTTTTATGCTAAAAAAACACGTATTCCTCATTGTAATGTTCTCATATGAATGCGTGTAGCCACCACATCTCTTCTCAGAGATTAGCTACCACCATTCGAGAAAGATTGTTTCATTCTGCATATTACAATTTTAGCAAATTTATTTATTGAATAGAAGTTAAGTTTCACTATATCTCTGTTATTGTTCTCTATATATCTGTGTTAATGTTATATATTTGTGTTTCATTTCACTCCACTCATAAATCTGAATCATTGTTTTGATGGAGGTTTATCACATTGACCTCCCTTTTCATTGTAGTTGAAATGATCTTCTTATCCTCATCCAAGTTTTTCTCAATCAAGTTCACCAAATCCATGCATAGAATGTTCTTCTTCTTGGGATTTGTATTGAAATTCCTTGGGTTCAAATCAAGATGTAACTTCCAAGACTTGTCTTTGGTATGACCATCTATGTTACAATGGTCACAATCACTTGTCAGATCCTATCACTGATGTGTAGTGGAAACAATATTCTTTCCCTTTCCTTTCAACCTATTTTTTCCCTTATTGGAAGCATCATGTTGATCTATTTTCTTGAAACAACTTGAAACTACTTGCTTGTCCTTTCTTATTCTCCATCTCAAGTTATCATTCTACCGCATAGACTTCATAAATGGTAGTAGGATTAAAGACCATCACTTTCCTTCTTAATGATTGTGTAGACTTCCCAATTACTTAATGACTTCATCCTACTTCTTAGGGAATATTCCTAATTTTATGACTTGTTTTTTGAACTCCATAGTGTACTCTTTGACACTTCATCCCTTAATGTGTTAGTAGTAGTGCCAATGAATCCTCTCATCCTCTCCATACCCAATAGTGTAAATTGGGCCTCGATTAGACATTTAAATGCCTCCTTCTTAGTTACTATTGGATCACCTTTCAAACTAAGTGTCTTTGTATAGGTTTCCCACTAAGTTTGGGTGTGATCTTATAACTTCACTTGGGAAATGATAACTTCTACTCTTCTCCTAGGTTATGTGCATTGAAATAGACTTCTTCTTTTTTGCATGGAAATCTTCCTTGAAGAAACCCTCCAAGTGCTTCCTCACATTCTATGAATGGTTCCCAAGATAAATGTCATTGGCAAACAACACATACACACCTAACCCTAAGGAACCCTAGTGGATTTGACCTCATAAACTCCTTGGTCGTTGTAATTTTAACATGGCAAGTCAAACCACTTGAGCTAACCCTTGGGGCTAAAAGTAGATTTATAATTTCTACAATCAATAATTCAACTTCACAACATGTATCTCAGCTTCAGAAGGATTGATGTCTACTTTGGATATCAATTTGAATTGGGGATGGGAAGTTGTGTTATTAGAGCTCACTTTTTATTTCTCTAACTCTTATTTTCTTTTAAGTTAATTGAAGCATCCTCATTAGAACCGACAATCTCCTAAAGGCTCCAAACTCATTTTCAAGAATTTCCATTAATATTGCTATGTTCCTAGAGATATTGGAGACATTCTATTCTAGTCTTCTGAATCTCTCCTTGAATTCATCCTTTAGAATATCATTTTACTCATTCTCACATCTCCATGGAACTTGCTTTCATCACGTTCCTTACACTGATTTTTGGATACCACAAGTATTACATAGAAACCCTGAACAAAACCATTATGATACCAATATGATTTGTAAATTGCCATGGATATCACACTTGAAATTTTGTCACGATAGGTCCTAAAATGTTATTTCACGTACAATGAGATTTTATTATTTCACTTATGATTAAGATGTAATATTAAAAGTAAAATTGATTTCAATCTAGAAACTAGATGGGAAAATTAGAGAGAAAGCTACAATAGTAAAAAGAGAACAAGATTAACACACAATGTACCTTGGTGAAACCCATTTTGGGAAATTCTACCAAGAAATAAGGATCATGCCTTGCTCGTTTATTGTAAGATTTACAATGCAAATTACAAAGAAATAAAATCTCTCACTATAGAGTGGATGGACACTATATACTAAATTTAATACTACATAATCAAATTCATCCTTTATCATGCTCTGATATCCCACTCCCTTTCTCTATTCAAATTTGGCATGGTGAATCAATACAATAGGAACATAAACCATGTCTTTTTTAAATCTGTCATGAAATTATTTAGGGTTATGGTTTTGGAATTCCCAGACCACTGATTAGGGTTACATTTTTGGACCCTATAGAATCTTCTTAAAATTTCATGTGTGACTAGCTCCATGTGTGCAAGCATAACTACCTCATACAATCTATAATTTAGATGTCCTTTTGGACCATTGAAAAAGATCTCAAAAACATTGAGGGGTTGTGAACTATGTTTATAAATAGTTGACCCAAAAAACCTTTATTTTATGCCTTAAATAAGCTTGAGACGTTTGAAGACCCCAAATAAAAAAATAAAATAAAAAATGGATTTGACCCCTAAAATAGACCCAACATGTCTTTAGCTTTTTTTTACACATTGAAAAGTATATATAATAATTAAAATATATACTCTCTGGATGGGGTGCCATGTGTCGGATGTGATAGAACATCAATTGAAATGGTGGAAGCTCTAGATGTCTCATCTCATGTACGAATCCCATGCATCGAGGACAAAGTTGGTTATGAAAGAGATCAGAGATTTAAATGGGGGGAGATGGCTCACACGATCAAAGCTCTCCTCATATGATGTCGAATGATACTGCTCCTCATGAAAATGTAGAGAATTGATGTTGTTGTACTCTCCTCTCTTGCTAGTATCATGGCTTTGGGAAGGTTAAACCAGAAAACAAATCAAGATGTGACTTTCAAAGCTTTCTAGTTCTACTATCTGCTCTGGTATACTCTATTATTTGGCTAGTCTTACCATGTCTTTGTCAAGCATGATTTTTCCTCTCATCCTCATTTCATTATGGATCATTATGGGAGGTGGCCTAGAATTTCCCTTGCTTGTCACTCACATGCTCCTTAGTAGATTTTTATCAGGAGTTTGTCCCTCAAGAGGATCAAACCATTATGCTTGCCCTAGAAGAGAAATTGAAATTGGTTAGAGAATTCAAGGAAGATGAGGAGGTTGAACATTAGGTGGGAGGCATTATCCCTAATTTGGGATGCACTAGAACCAGGAACTCCAAATTTTATAGGACTCTTGAATTATATTAGCACACAAAAATGATGATGGCTTTAGGGATGCCTCCTAAAAAGCAGGATTTTAGATAATTCAAGCAGTGCATGGAAACCCTGGAGGAATAGAACACCCGACTCATATCGATGGTCTTTTGGATTGCAAAACTCCACAGTGGCTCCTTCGAGCTTACTCTTTTCGATTGTCCATGAGCGAAGTCTTCTTCACCTGCTAGAAATATGGTGGATGCTACCCCGAGGGCCCCTCAAGTGCCTCATGTTGATTTTCCTAAAGTCAACTCTTGGTATGCTCTGATACCATGTTGAAATTTATCCTACTAAACACCCGACAATAATCTCAAAACAAAATCACTTTATCTACTAAAAGAACAGCTAAGTAATCAACTAAACATGCAATGGAAGCATAAATAAGGAAACCAAATCAAACACATAAGAACACCAAAGTTTTTTAGGTATAAACCCTTGGAAAAACCCCAGAGGAAAAACCAGTGTTGAGAATGACTTTATTATGCTAAAATCGGGGCTCCCGTAACATGGATAATGACCCACTGAGAGAAATAAAACTGCATACTAACTTGGCAAGGTCTGACCTATTGTAAGACTAGTTTTGGCACACTTTTTGAGGAATAGATAATTCAACCAACTATGAATCCCATATCTGTATAAAAAATTCATACGATAGGCTCTGTACTATCCGACACTCTCCTATGGCTTCGTCAGACTGAAACCCGCATGTGTAAGCCTTTGTTCTCTCTTTTCCTTGACTTAATATCTAGATGGAAATTCTTCTCCACCTATCCAAGATCTCCTTGAATCAAAATCCTTCTTAATTCAAGCTCTCAAGTATCAAGTGTCAAGTGTAATCCTTAGTCCTCTTGAATCGTCATCCTTCATGATCCAATCACTCAAGAAGAGGTCCATCTCTACTCCTGAGTGTGACCTTGGAGACCTTGGAGGAACAGAACACCCGACTCATATCGATGGTCTTTTGGATTGCAAAACTCCATGGTGGCTCCTTCGAGCTTACTCTTGTCGATTGTCCATGAGCGAAGTCTTCTTCACCTGCCAGAAATATGGTGGATGCTACCCCGAGGGCCCCTCAAGTGCCTCATGTTGATTTTCCTAAAGTCAACCCTTGGTATGCTCTGAATATTAGGTCAAGGAAAAGAGAGAAAAAAGTCTTACACATGTGGGTTTCAGTGTGAGGAAGCCATAGGAGAGTGTTGAATCGTACAGAGCCTCTCGTACGAATTTTTTACACAGATATGTGATTCACAATGGGCTGAATCATCTATTCCTCAAAAAGCATGCCAAAACTAGTCTTACAATAGGTCAGACCTTGCCAAGTTAGTCTACAGTTGTATTTCTCTCAGTGGGTCATTATCCATGTTTCGGGAGCCCCAATTTTAGCATAATAAAGTCATTCTCAACACCGGTTTTTCCTCTGGGGTTTTTCCAAGGGTTTATACCTGAAAAAATTTGGTGTTCTTATGTGTTTGATTTGGTTTCCTTATTTATGCTTCTGCTGCATTTTTAGTTGATTAGTTAGTTGTTCTTTTAGTAGATAAAGTGATTTTGTTTCAAGCGATGCATGGAAACCCTGGAGGAACAAAACACCCAACTCATATCGATGGTCTTTTGGATTGCAAAACTCCATGGTGGCTCCTTCAAGCTTACTCTTGTCAATTGTCCATGAGCGAAGTCTTCTTCACCTGCTAGAAATATGGTGGATGCTACCCCAAGGGCCCCTCAAGTGCCTCATGTTGATTTTCCTAAAGTCAACCCTTGGTATGCTCTGATACCATGTTGAAATTTCTCCTACTCAACACCCGACAATAATCTCAAAACAAAATCACTTTATCTACTAAAAGAACAACTAAGTAATCAACTAAACATGCAGCGGAAGCATAAATAAGGAAACCAAACCAAACACATAAGAACACCAAAGTTTTTCAGGTATAAACCCTTGGGAAAACCCCAAAAGAAAAACCAGTGTTGAGAATAACTTTATTATGCTAAAATCGGGGCTCCCGTAACATGGATAATGACCCACTGAGAGAAATACAACTGCAGACTAACTTAGCAAGGTCTGACCTATTGTAAGACTAGTTTTGGCATGCTTTTTTAGGAATAGATGATTCAACCCACTGTGAATCGCATATCTGTGTAAAAAAATCGTACGAGAGGCTCTGTACGATCTGACACTCTCCTATGGCTTCCTCGGACTGAAACCCGCATGTGTAAGCCTTTGTTCTCTCTTTTCCTTGACCTAATATCTAGATGGAAATCCTTCTCCACCTATCCAAGATCTCCTTGAATCAAAATCCTTCTTGATTCAAGCTCTCAAGTATCAAGTGTCAAGTGCAATCCTTAGTCCTCTTGAATCATCGTCCTTCATGATCCAAGCACTCAAGAAGAGGTCCATCTCTACTCCTGAGTGTGACCTTGGAGACTCCACAGTAGCAAAGGTCCTCCTTGGCTATCTATGTGAATGTGTCTTCCTCCTTCTCCTAGCCTTGCTTTTATAATCATGAGTTACAATCTATTTCTAATCTCAAAAGTGATCTACGGTTGAGATTACTTCTCACACTCACTTGAGATTTAGATTACATGTTGCATGCTAAGTACTTTTAGCATGTTTCTTAAATAACTCAATTAACTAATTATATAATTAATTAATAAAAGTAACTTCCTTTAATAATTCATTTAATTAAAGTAAATTCAAGAGTATAAGGCTTTGGACGATTTCCACACGTCTAGACACATAGACATGTGCGGAAATACTTGTCTGACACTACCACTAACATCAACACCTCCTTCCAATGCATAAATGATGTTCAACTATTTTACTCAAGCTTTGTTAGTGTTTTTGTATGCTCAAACTATTAGAATTTTCCTAGTTGTTAACTTGGAATGTTGGTTATCTAAACTTCTAGTTCTAAGACTGTTTATCTTTCAATTTTGGCCTAGTTTCCCCATAGAGACAAACTCTCACACTTAACATCTTATAATTTTAAAGAATTGTCTAAACATCTTTTAATATCTAAAATACTACAAACAACTATATAAATATCATTAATACTTAATATAAATCTTACTTAAAAACAAATTAAAATATATATAATGATGAAATATAAGCTCATTAGTATTTTAAGATTTTTCAAAATATAAATATTAACACATTAATAATCTTCTCTTTAAAGTATTCATTTTACCAAATAATTATTTTCTTTGAAGAGCACTTATAATTACTGTTGTGGATTTTTTAAGAACACTTATAATTATTGTTGTAGATTTATTTTTTTAATTTAACTTCTAAAATCATCTCTGATAACTTCAATCAAACTCATCCTTTTTACAAATCCTCACGAGAATAAAACTATTCCCATACATCTTAGTCCCTCAGACTTTTTCATGAATAAAATAATTTAAGAGATTTCTTTTGAATTATTATGGAGTAACGTAACTTTTGATAAAATTTTCAACTATGATCTCATATACACTTTTCAAAATGTTCCTTCATGGCATTGTCAGTCTCCCTGCTTGTGCTCCCCTGGCAATTTTATTCTCACTGACTAAATAGCCTCACAGTGCCAACCTGCATGTGCCCCCTGGCAATTTTATTCTCAAGAACCCAACAGGCATGATCTTCAATTTTGATTTCAAAAGAGTCAATGGTTCAACTTCATGTACTCACTACAGTATTGAAGGTCCTACCCACTTTATTGCTATATGGTTTGTTTGGTGGCGCCCAATTTTGTAAGAGGGGATGTGTTGTGTAAGTTAGGGAAACCATGTTTGGTGTCATCTCAATGAAACAATCATGCTTCGTAATTGCCCACGAAGTGACATTTTAAAATAAAAACACGTTACATCACCAGATTCACCACGAGACATGAACTCACGACAAATGGGTGGGGCCACCTCAACGACGAGTGGGTGTGCACGAAGCAAAGTGTAGGGCGTGTAATTATGGTGAATTAACATGTCAATTCATAAAACTCCAAGCATGTCATTGTTTATAAAGGTGGGACGATAATGTTCGATCAACAGGGTTAATGTTGACAAGACGAAATATAAAACACTATTGTTTAAATTATTAAAAAATAAAAATCCTTATTTTTGTGGTATAAACTGAGTCATTCAAGTTTTAGAATGAGGGAATTTTGAAAATTTTAAAGCATAAACTTTTCATTTAATATGGATTTTAACATGAAGGTGGGAGTGGAATTGAATTTCGAAAGATTTAGTATATGTTTCATTGTAAAAGTGGAAATGAAAATTGAATTTTGAAATTCAAAGTATAAATTTTTTTATGTAGTACATATTGTAGTGTGAGAGTGGGAATGAATTGAATTTTGAAAAGTAAATTATTATTTTTATTATAATATTTTTTATTTTAAAATTAAGAAAAATGTTTTTATTTATGTTTTTATTTTTATTTTTATTTTTATTTTTATCAAATATTATTAAGATTAAAGGATTATTATTATAAAATATTTATCGACTTATAAATTGAAATTGTTTTTTTTTTTTTTTTAATTGTTTTGAAAGTTTATATACTTATTCTTCAAAGCATTTTGAATCATGTTTATTTTATTTTAGGTATTCAATTGAAGATTTAGAAAACAATGTGATTTTTATGCAACTACTATTTATAATGTCGGCATCAAGTACATTAGTTTTAGCATTACACTTAACACCAGCACTAGTTTGATGCTAGACTATCTCTTTGCACCAAGACCCAATAATGCTTGAATTTCAACAACACCCATTATGCAAAGCCTTTAGTGACCATGCCAATTTTCTTCAATGCAAATTAACAATCAACATGTACCATCTCATCGAAAATCCAATGTATCATGTTAGGTTAAATTGATGGAAAGGGGTGAACAAATAAAATAATAATGTTGTTGGCAATCCACTTAAAACAATATTGTTCATATTCATCATCTGCTAACATAAACATGATATCAATCATTGACCAAATCAAAAGAAATCTAGACTAATGTCCAAATATGGTTGTCATATGCAACATTGTCATATACATACAAATATAAAATATTTTATTTGTATACAAGCATACACCCAATGCTATTATGCGTTCGTTTGCAAGCTCTACATACATAATATGATGTGTATCATCCTACGGGTATAGAAATTCCACACCGTTTATATCCAAAAATTTAATACAACATATAGAAATCCATTATAAATTCCATATATGGTTGTATATTGTCCCATATAACATAGAAACAAGCTAATCATATTAATTATGTGTGTTGTTCTCAATATTATATCCTAATATCAAATTTGGATAATTTATATGTCACACAGAAGCACAAAATAGTGCTCAATCCATTTTGTTTATGGATCTTTTATCAACCACATATACATTTTGTATATCGATCTTTTATCAACCACATATATGTGTAGGGCATGCTACAACAACTACATATAACTCCCATGATAATATGCATGGAGGCCCCTAACTATTAGGGAGGGCATAATCAACATCCACCTACAACAATCTGATATGCATGTCATAGCAATTGTGAATAGCAAGCATGTTAGAGAAAACATCCATGATACCCATACACCATTAAACAATCAATAAATATGTTGAGTGTATGAACATGGCCACGTTGTGTATACACCATCTACTACAAGTTTTCCAATGTGCAAACTATTAGAATTATGGCCCATGCAATCATGGTGAAACCATGCACCAAACATCATAATTCTAATTATGGCAACAAAACCCAGTATCTAGGGTTTGATATATTTAATCACAAACATGAGCTGACTATATCTACTAACACCAATTTACAATTGTACTCCAAAAATGTTGCATCCAACAAACCTATTGTGACCCCAACTTAAGGTCGTGAGGCCAAGCTCTATTACAATTTAATGTGTAAACCAAATTCAATGCAAATTCAAACTCTGAAATAATCACACATGCTCTGTACACCATTCAACCATGGAGTATAACCCCCAAATAATCACATGCAGAAGATAAACCTTCAAATGAAAACAACATTAATCATATTTAGCAAACTATCAGTTCAAAGGCTACTAATAGAGTAAGGGTATGGGCATGAGTGATGGGGAAGTGAATGGAAGCGGGCCTTTTGGCTTAAGTATTTCCTTTCCTGATAACTTTAAAGGGTAGGTTGATTGGGGACTAATCACGAGTGATAGCATAGGAAATATTGGTAAGAAAAGGGTCACAGGTTTGAACTCGATAGCTCACCCACAAACCTCAAAGAGTAATGATATAGTGTTATGGCTCTTGACAATATCAAGAATGCAAGTGGTCAAGCATAGCTTGGCATTTGCATGTCAAACTAGAAAATAAAACAATAATGATTGCATGTAATGAGTTCAACCCCAAGCAATGAATGAGAGGAAATGTGTCGTTGGAGACTAAACAAATGCACATTGGACACTCAAGCTATAGAATGACCTCATGTAACGCATACAAACACAGTGAAGGAAAATATGCAAGTCTTTCCATGTATAATAGCTTACATTGCCAACATTGTCCAATTGTGGTGGTGTTTCCATGGTGCCTTTAGACTAAACAACAAATTGGCACCATATGCAATCAAACCAACATGCAATGCCTCCTATGCCAACCAACTAATAAATGCAAGATTTGGATCATTTAATTGAGCTTGTCTCTCAACAAAATGAGCTAAGAAGAGCCAACTTCGATGGAATAGTCCAAGCTTTCAAGCCAACCACTGGAGAAATACATAGTGTCACCTTCAATACCATGCAAATTGTGTGCAATGGAAAGAGAAGAGCATACTATTTTGGCCTTGCAAACTAAAGAATTCACAAAATTCAAACTACAACAAATCACCGAAAGCAATAGGGGGAGTGAAACAAAAGGATTAGGGTTAACACCCCTTCAATCTCACTCAAGGGTGGTGACCATTCAATCTCAATCAAGGTTGGTGATCATCCAACATGCCATGCAACGCATGATGTTCTTACTCTGATTTTTAATGCTCGACACCTTCAAGACAAATGGAAATGTTTATACCAAGTTTCCGACCTCATGCATCTTGAGGAAATCCAAATGATGGGCATGTAATCATATGCCTAATGTATATGCCAAAACCAAGGTCGATACATGAATAACATTTCTAAGTATTTCATGGATTCAAGGTAATATCTTCAATCACCCAATGATTTAAAATGTGTTATCTTAATGCATGCAACATCGTTATATTTGTATCCTTTGGAATAAGCCCAAAACTTATTATCATGTATGTTCCATAGTATGTGTCTAGGTCTAGGTCTTGTAGGTTTAGAGCATGGTTTTAGGATCATTCACCAATTTTTCTAGGATCAAACACTTGTGCACACACCACTTCATTTACTAACAATTCAATATTTTTTGTTTTGCAGGTACCATGTCAAATTATAAGCAAAGGAGGAGGCAACCAATCACAAAAAAAACAAAAAAAGCATCACAAACCACAACCACAAAATGTGACTAGTGCATATACAACCCAAAACAAAGATGTTTGTTGGTGTTATGTACCATATCATAATGAAAACATATCTACATATAAGGATCAAAACAACCAATGACCAAATTGCACCCATATCATCATGGAATTGGCATAACCATAATCCATGTGGGAAATAGAGAGCCTGAAATAAATGTGAACATGCCATCATAATAAATAGAGGTGCAATAACCATAACATCATTGTTACTCTAATGCAACACTAGCATGGTGGGCCATATTAGCCTATCTAGGATATTATTAATGAGACAATTAGACAATGGTCGCATTAAGCAATTAGGGTGGTTGTTTAAAATTGAAAAACTTATATATTTGGATAAAGTCTTTGTGATCATAAGCATGTTGACCATAAAAAGGGTCAATAAGTTTGACCAAGAAAGGGTCACATTTTTTTGCAGCATGGGTGCATTTCTAAAGCGGTTTTCACCTCCCTTTCTTTGCAAGTTCACAAGGTTTCTCCAACCTATGAAATGTTCTTTATGATGGTCCTAGAGAAATGGTGCTCCTCTTTTGTTTGGGATCACCAGAGCTACTAGTGCTCTTATTTGGTATAAAATCATTAATTATATGCTTTGTTATGCACCTAGTTATGTTATTTTGATCATAGACAGGAAATACCACAGAAATTACCAATGGAACAACATTATATAGAGAAGAGCACACCAAAAATGATACCTTTATTGAAACGGGAGCAATGTTCACTTGCCTCTTCGAGGGGGAAACCTCCAACAGAGCAGTGCTCTATTATAATAATTCTCAAGACATCATTTCTCGTACCTCCTACTCTTATTTTTATTAATTATATCTTCTAGAGAACATTCTAGAGGTAGATCTTTCTAGAAGCAAAAGATTTTATTAGGTCTTCTTACATTGACTTGTTCACATTTATTTAATAGGTCTTATTAACTAATGTCGACCTTTATTACATGGAAAATATATCTTGTTAATTAATAACCAACTAAGAGGGGTTAGGATCGGATCCTAACATGCCCTCCCCCTTCAAAATAAACCTTGTCCTCAAGGCTGAAGATGTGGAAATTGTTGCAATATGGTAGTTGGTTCCCAAGTCACATCCTCTTGAGATGTGTCCTTCCACTTGATCAAAACTTCTTTGATAGTTTTTTCCACACAAGTGACGCTCGCACACATTGAGGACTAGTTCTGGTTGGATCCAAAGGGAGCCTTCTTCATCTAATTCAAGCATGATGGTTTGAACCCGACAATTCTAACCCACCACTTTCTTCAAATAGGAAACATGGAACACTGGATGTATTTTGGAGGTAGTTGGAAGTGCCAGTTTGTAGGAAACTAGACCAACACGTTTGATGATCTAATGGGGGCCATAAAATTTGGATGCCTACTTGTGGTGGACATGT
>ML805784.1:21515-36845 GCA_009831015.1 Picea engelmannii | reverse complement strand
ATCCAGCGACCAGAGATCTTTAGGTTGTTGTTCAATGTTGTGACACAAAAGAAACATATCTCCTGATTTTTCTCCCGTGTGATTTGACACATGTGCTCTGCCTGAGCGTTGATCTGTTTTCTTCTTCCTACATTCAGATTCATAGTGCCCATACTTTTTGCAGTAATAGCATTGAATGCTTGATTTCTCATTTGATCTTCTCCCTCTACCTCTTTGAGGCTGGAAATTCTGATATTGATTTTGTTGTTGTTGTCTTTGACCTTGGAAATTTTGATTCGGATACTGTTGTCTATTGCTTCCACTGGAGTGAGGGTTACTTTGATTGCTCCCTCTTCCTTGGTGGCCTCTGCTTCTTCCTCTGCCTCTCCCTCTTCTGAAGGAGAATTGAGTTTTGAAGGCATTGGAGATTGACTCATCTGTGAGATGCAGTCTGGTCTCATGTGTCACCAGAGAACCAATCAATTCATCTGTTGAAAAACTTGATAGATCCTTGGATTCAAGGATTGTTGTTACAACCATTTCAAATTTATTTGGTAAACTTCTGAGGATTTTCTCAACAATGCGTTGATCAGTTATGGTTTCACCAGTCAATCTGATATGGTTCATGATGCCCATGACTCTGGTCATGAACTGATCCACATTTTCGGACTCTGTCATCCTTAGAGTCTCGAATTGTGTCCTCAAGGTCTGCAGTTTAATTGTTTTGACCTTGTCATTTCCTTGGTAGGAAGATTTAAGGATGTCCCGGGCCTATTTTGAAGTACCAGCGCCCATGATTTTTGAGAAAATTGAATCATCCACTGAATTTTGAATCCAAAATTTAGCTTTATTTTCTTTGTTCCTCTGTGTTGCCTGAGCAATTCTCTGCAGATTTGTCATAGCAGAAAGGGTTGCTGGATCTGGTTCCACATATCCAAGATCCACTGGATCCCAGCACTCTTGTGCTTGCAAGAAGGATCTCATTTGAAGAGACCAGAACTCATAGTTCTTTCCAAGAAGAATCGGACCCTGTGTTGGTCCTAAATTGCTAGACGTCGCCATCTTTTAAGGAATTCAGCAAAACAAAACAAAATTCTTACTTACCTGTCTCCTACATGTAATTTGCAGTGGTTTCGGAACTCCGTTAGACGAGACCTTTGAACTCTCCAACTTCTGATTGTCGAAACGTCGATTGTCGATGAGAGCTTATCGGCCTTGAATTGGCCCTTAGTCTCCGAACAATGTGACCACACGCCTAAAGGTTAAAGCGCTACGGGCTTTTTCGGTTCTTTGTCCTCTTGAATCCCCGATCGCTGATTTACCGATTTCCCGATATGGCTTTTCTCTCCTTAGCCCCTGCTGGCTATGCCCTAGTCCATGTGACCAGTTCTCACAAGACCACGGCCTTATCTTTCTTTCAGGGTTTTTTGGCTTCGAAATCCCGATGTGCTCTAACTTCAGTTAGCCCTCCGGGCTAGACTCCCACAGTCATCCCTCTTTTCCAGGATTTGGGGTTTCGAATGTCGAAATGTATTGGATCTCTTATCCACGGAATCCCCGATCTCTCAAACCCCAATATCCCGATAGATGACTTTTCCTTTCGGGAAATTTCCCAAATGCTTTGATCTCCTCCACGCGTCCTCCTAGGATGGACGGTCCTGATCTCCTGATCACTGATTTTTTTTTCGAAAGCCTCGATTTCTGCCACTCGTCCCAACGGATGGATGGCTCAAGTCTGCTTCGGGGGTTTCACCGTGGAGATTCCCGATCCCTCGTCTTAACAAGATGATGTTAGTTGGACCCCATAATGGAGCTTTTCCTCCTTTCGGGATTTTGGACTTCACAATTCCAAAATGATCGTGCTTCTTGTCCTCGGGATTCGTGAAACGCCGAATCTCGATATGTCGATGGCCCTTTCCTTTCGGGACTTTCCCCGAAGGCCTAGATTGTTGCCACGTGTCCCCTCAAGATGGACGGTCCTCGTCGTTTCGCGATTTCGCGACTTGCGACTCCAAATCCTCTGTAAACTTGAAACCCCGGTAGTCGAGATGCTGATGGTTTCCTCGATCTCCGCCACGTGTCCGAATGAATGGACCGCTGTGATCTTTTCAGGATTTCGGGACTTTCGTTGTGGAGTGTCGTGAATTTTCGTCAACAAGACCTCCGATATCCCGAACTCCGAAATTCCGAAAATGATGGCACTTGGATTTGCTGCTACCTGTCCTCTGAGATGGACGGCTCACAATCCTCTCAGGATTTCGCGATTTGTGATGTCAAGATTACGCGTATCGGGGTTTTGGAAAGCAGTCCCCTTCGCTCGTCCAACTCCCGATCCCTAATTTTGCGATGGGATAAAATCGACGGTTCACGATCTTTCGCGATCCAATGGTCCAGAATGACTTGTGATTTCGCGATTCGCAAATTCTCACGGCAGTCTTCTGACCTTTACACCTTGCGAGTTAGCGAAATGCCGAGATCTCGCCACGTGTCTCTTGATGGACGGTCCAGATGATTTCGGGATTTCACGACTTCATAAGTTGAAATTTCTCCTATGCACTCCAGAGGACTAAACCTCGTGCACTTTCTCGCTGATCCAACGGCTGTCGGTCCTCTGCCCAAGATCTAACGGCTGAAATTATTTCGCCTTTTCCGCGCTTTCCTCGTCCCTTATGAACTGGATTTCCGCCTCAGATCTTTTCGGAGGACGGATCTTACTACAGAGACAGCTATTCTTTGCTCCTCTGACGCGATCTTTGCTGTGTTTGAAGGAATTTTCTCCTTCGAAAGAAAAATTCGTGAATCTTTCAAAGATTTGAAAGAATTTCACGAGTTATTTGTTCTCTGCTCCAATCTTTGACAGATTTGAGCGATTTCCGAAATGCTTTAAACTCTTCTTCTTTCTGCAACTATCTTTCACGAATTTGAACAAATGCTTTGAATTCTTCAAGAGTTCCCGCCTCCTGCAGCTCTTCTTCGTGAATCTTTGATGATTCTTTGAAAATTGAGCAAGAATCTTTATATTTCTTCCTTCTCAGTCTCTGCTTCCTTCTCGTGTTTCTGCTCCTTGAAACTTTCGAGCGTAGTACGCTCTGCGACCTCGCATGAGCTTCTTACGCTGATCTTTTGAGCGTATGAGCAGACAGCTTCCTCATGGAAGTTTCCTGCGAGGATCTTTCAAGAGTATGACAGACAGCTCTCCAAGCCTTGTGAAAAGTCTGTGTCGAATGCTCTCAAGATCTGTGTAAGCTCTGCGCTGTTTGAGGATCGTGTTGCTCTCCAACCTGTGTGAAGAGGCTTACTACTGCAGCTCTAATACCATGATAAATTGTAAAGCAAGAAATGTAGAGAGAAAGAATAGAACAGAAAACAGTATATTAGAATGTAAGAAAAAGAGTACAAAACGAGTACATGAAGAAGTTCTGAAGTAGTAAGTACTATGCAAAGGGAAATAGCTGAGCTAAATAGGCTCAAGCAAATCAATAATAGAAAGTACAGCTGGCCAGGACAGCTGGCAGTGTACAGTCACCCTGTTGAGGTTACATTATATTTAACAGGAGAGAGGATGTCCTACAATGTATTCGCTTCTAAAAACATTTTGATCTGCCAAAAAGTAACTTTGTTAGAGAGATAATGAGCATATTATTGCCCAAGGTAGTGCACAGGTATAACGTGGATGAAGGTAGTGTGCAGGGTGTTACATTGAGGATGGTAGGAAGAAACCTGTCAATTAGATTGCATCACCTGTTAAATGTTAGCACACCTGTAGAATGGTATAATTCCAATAAATTTGATGATGAAATTCACTCAAATGGAACTATGAACCAAGTACAAAAGTTCTGAATCTTGCCCAGGAAAATGAGCATTTTCACCTGTTTATTTTGTTAATCAAAATGGGCTTTTGTTTCTGCACACGCCTTTTTATTTTAAGCAATCCATTTTCTTGCTCATCAAAACATTCATTAACTATTTTAAGTACAACATTAGCAACTCGGTCAGGTTAGGCTCTAAACAGAGCTTCTAATTAGATAACTTGGAATATTTGTGACGGCCATTATAGAAATCCATTATATATATTAAAAGGTAAAATTCAAATTTAGCTTTAAAAAATTATTTCTTCTCTTTTTAAGGAGTCTCCCGTGAATCTGAATTAACATGCAGTCACTTTTTAAAAATTGCCCACACCAGATAGATTTTTTAACGTACATATCAAATTTACAAACAAATTCCTTTATCTTACCCAGCGGGTAAAAAGAGCGTCGATATAAATTGCCGGTGAATATGAATTAAGGGAATTACTTTTAAAAAAATGCCCAGACCATGTAGATTTTAACGTGCATATCAAATTTACAAACAAGCAAATATGCATAGGAATTGGAAAAAAAAAAAAAAAAAATATTAGATGAGTTGAATTTCACAAATTCCTTGATCTTACCTAGAGAGAAACGTGCCAGGTATTAAAAATACAAAACATATATAGAAAGAAACAGGGTAGATAGTTTAGAAATACCCTAACAAAGAAAATATATTCAGAACAGTTTGAACTCAATGGAAAAAATCTAATTATATTTTTATGAACGGATTATTTTTTACTAAACAAATTATAAATTATATTTTATTTTTATTGTTTTTAATTGAAACGTGCCCGGTATTAAAAATACAAAACATATATAGAAAGAAACAGGGTAGATAGTTTAGAAATACCCTAACAAAGAAAATATATTCAGAACAGTTTGAACTCAATGGAAAAAATCTAATTATATTTTTATGAACGGATTATTTTTTACTAAACAAATTATAAATTATATTTTATTTTTATTGTTTTTAATTTATATTTATTAATTATTATTATTATATATTATTTTTTTATATAATTATTAATTATTATTGTTTTATTTTTTACTTATTAAGTAATATTTTATTTTTATTTTTTTTAATTTATATTTATTAATTATTATTATTATATATTATTTTTTTATATAATTATTAATTATTATTATATATTGTTTTATTTTTTACTTATTAAGTAATTTTATTTTTATTGTTTTTAATTTATAGCTATTAATTATTTTTATTATATATGATTTTATTATTTTTATTTTATTATAGGGGGTTAGGAATAAGTATTCAGTGATGAATAATTGGCAAGGGAACATGCATGTTTAGATTGAATAGAGAATCACTATTGATTAATGTAATTTTTTAAGTTTTGATAAGTGGAATTATCATATCACAGGGATATGTTAATTTTTCTAGATAATTTTGAGAGATTACATGAAAGAAGCAAATAAGCTCCAAAGACAATGAAGCTTTTGTCTAAATTATTTTTGAGCAAAGTGGCTATGCCAATAAATCTAGTTAAATTCATTTTCATTGTCTCAAAACATTAATTAGAGTGTAATGTTAAAACACTTGAAGCAAAGGTAAATCTTCTTCAATTTCTTATTGTTATTTATTACAGTAATTTCATAATGTAATGTGATTGTCGCCATTTGGACAAAAAAATTATCTCATGGAAAACTTAATCCTTTATTGTTTTTTTTTCCACGTAAAGGTTTACTCTATATATTCAAACAGAATATAAAAATATACATAGCAGCATCAAATGACATGAACAGAGGCCTGTTCACTCAACGGCCAGTTCAAAAACAGAAGGAAACGCCCAATGTACAGAACTGGGAAGTTACAGAGCCAGCAAACCAGTCAAAATGTATACCGTCCCTGAGAAGTCGCCAAAAAGATTCAGCCTGGTGCAGGTCGATGAAATCTGTTGTCACTGGTTCAGAAAAACAGAGAGGCAATCGGCACAGGTCAAAACAGGGACATTCATTATCATAAAACCGAACAGATTGTATTCCATCCCAGTGAAGGGCACCGAATGGTCAAAGCCTGATTTTGATAGTGGGCCCAGCGTTACCATCCACCCACTTGGTAAAGCTAAAAAGTCCCGGGGGCAAATGGAGAGCTAACTTGGAAAGTGAATCGGCCTCACTATTGTCCTCCCTATAGATATGAGAAACAGAGAGGTTCTTGAAACAGTTAGCAGTCTCCTTGGTTCTATCTTTCCAGTTCTCGAGAGCCGCCACCTTGAAGTCCACTTGTCCCTTCAGCCAGTCAACAATAACCTTGGAATCGCCCACGAGAAGAAGATCATCCAAATGCAGTCGTCTAGCCAGGTTGAGGGTCGCCCAAGCCCCCATCAGTTCAGCCTTCATATTTGTTCCATCTCCACAATTTAAAGTCCAGTGATAGCAAGTGTGTGTGTTTTGTATAATTAACCCTCCCGCACCACAAAGAGATCCATGCTGTTGAGAGGCTCCATCAAAACAGGCGACCACCCTGTCTGTAGGAAAAACAAAATGATGTCGGCGCTTTGAAAAATTGGGTGGTTGTGTTTGTTGTAAATCAACCTTTAATAGGATAGTATTCGCCACAAGAAACGCAGATGGAGGCTTCCCATCAAAGAGTGCAGCATTCCTGCACTTCCAGACCTGCCAAAGGAGATGGATTGGCAATAGGGAAAGTGAATTGTAGACTCTAGTCCATCGCTGGTGACAATCGAGGATGCAGGTGCCCGACCACGTTGAGTAGAAGTGTAGCGAAGGGTCAAGTATATGCCAAACTGCTCGAACGAAGGGGCAAGTGATGAACAGATGAGGAATGGATTCGCTCTGATTTTGACAAAGGTAGCAGCGACTTGGCCCCTCCCATCCACGAGCCTGGAGATTCGACCAAACCAGTATTTTGTTCTCAGCAAGAAGCCAAAAGAAGAGCTTTAATTTGATAGGGCAGTCTACCTTCCATAACTTCTGATAACGATTTGATTTGTCATGTGGCCAGTAGGAGTATGCAAGCGCAAGATAAACGTTTTTTGCTGTAAGAGCGCCCGACTGGTCCCCTCCAGTCCACATAAGAAGGTCTGGTCTGTCTTGTAATCGATTGCCCGAAGCCATCAATAGCTGTGTGTAGCTCTTCCATTCAATGTGTAAATCAGCCTCCAGCTGTAGCTCTTCACCGCTGAGCCAATGGTTGCCGAGCAGTCCTCCATTGATCGGGGAAATGAATTGATTTAGGTAAAAAAGATTTCTGCTATGTAAGTGTGTCAACAGAGGAGCTGAGAGGAGGGCGCGACTACCCAAGCCAAGAATGTAATCTCTGCCAACTTCAATCTGCTGTCCATTTCCCGGGATCCAGGAGATCCACTGTAGAATAATCGACAAAGTCGATGAAAGATGTTTCCAGACCAAAGAGCCGTTGTTGGGTCGATCCGATGCCAATCTGATCCAAAGGTGTACTGGGAGAGCATGTAAGTACTTGGCTTTGATAACTGAGCCCCAGAGACCGGGATGCATAAGAATCCTCCAGAAAGTATTGGCCGAGAGCGCCCTGTGGAAGAATGGTAAATGTCTAAGACGCCATCCCCCCAACGATTTTGGTTTTGAGATTGAGGCCCAATTGCAAAGGTGATAACCTTTGTTTTTTTTACTACCTAACCAGAGGAAAGAGAAAATCAGTTGTCGAAGAGACTTCAGGATCGAGGCCGGGATGTGTGAGAGCGCCATCCAGTACACCGGGAGGATTTCCAGAACAGATTTTATAAGCACGAATCTGCCACCTAAAGATAGAAATCTGTTGCACCAGTGCTGAATCTTGCTGTTGAGTTTATCAAGAATCCAATGCCAATCTTTACTAGAAAATTTGGAAGATTTTAAAAGGAACCCAAGGTATGAAAAACCCTTGTCAAGTTCAAGTGCTTTGATGCCAAATAGTGTTGTTGTATCCTATAGAGAGGTCACCTGAGAATTGGAAATGAGGAAGATAGACTTTTGTAGATTGATCTCCAAGCCGGAGGCAGTGCAGAAAAAGTTCAGGATGGAATGGATCAGTGCCCATTCATTCGGATCAGCCAAAGTCAGGATCAACACGTCATCAACAAAAAGTAAGTGGAGGATATGTAACTGCCCCGAGATTTTAATTCCAGTTAGGTGTCCCTTCGCTTGTTTGGTTTTTAACAAGATGCTAAGCCCCTCCAGGACCAGAATAAAGAGAAGAGGTGAAAGAGGACATCCTTGTCGGAGTCCTCTCTCGCAGTGGACAGATCTGGTAGCTTCCCCATTTATAAGAATAGCTAAAGTGGCTGATGATATGCATCCCAAAATCCAGTTGGTGATGATGAGGCCAAACCCACACTGCAATAGAACCAAGTGAAGAAAGTTCCAGTTAATGCAATCGAAAGCCTTTTTGAGGTCCAGCTTTAGAAGAGCAGCTTGTTGTTTTCTCGTCTTTAAACTGTGAATACATTCATGAGAAACTCCAACAGCATCGAGGATTTGTCTTCCTTTTAGGAAGCCTAGCTGTTCATCGGATAAGGCCAAGGACAGATAAGGTCGGATTCTTCTCGCTATTATCTTGGAAATGAGTTTGTAGCACAGATTACAGAGGGATATAGGGCGAAAGTCTTGAAAATGTTTGGTCTGATTCGACTTTGGGATCAGTACCACGAAGGTTTTGTTGAGTTGTGGGTTCACAACACCTCTAACTCTGGAGTCCTCCACCGCGTCCAATAGATCCTGGGCCAAAAGATCAAAGAAGTGCAGGTAAAATTCAACAGACCAGCCGTCTGGTCCGGGGCTTTTTTCTTTTTTGAAGCCCTTAAGCACCTCAAACAGCTCTTCCTTAGTGCAAGGCGCTTCCAAAGGTGATGCTTCCTCGGTGGTGACCATTTTGGGGAAGTGGCTGGCAAGTTCTATTTGTGCTGCAAGATCAGATGTCGGGAGAGCTTTGAAAAAGGAATTAAAATGGTTGAAGGCCGCAGCTTTAATACCTTCCTGTGTGTTGTAACCACCCATCCGCATCCTCAATGTCCCATAAGCGTTTTTTGGGCCGCCTGGCACTTGCAAAACGATGAAAAAAGCGAGTGTTTTTATCACCAAAATCGAGCCAGGTCATCCGACTTTTCATCCGCCAGCGTTCTTCATCAGCGTGCAAGTGAGCATTACGCTCTTCCTCTAGGCCTTTAATTTTTAAATCAAAATCATAAGAGCTGGCTACCTGAAGCTTGTGTCGATAAAGGAGGTCCAGCTCCTGCTCTATCCTGTAAAAGTCGGCCTGTTCAGCTAGCCTTTTCTCTTTTAGCCAAAGTATGGAACAGAACTTTAGTCTGGACAGTTTGATCGAGAGGTTGCCTTGAGGGTTATGCGGCGACATGGAGGAGGTATCGGTCCAAACCAATCTGACAAGAGAATTGTATGAGGCCTCTCTCAGCCATTGAGGGTTGAATATGAACTGTTGTCCAACTCCAAACCGGCCTATACCCAACTGTAAGCAAATGGAAGCATGATCGGAGAGAAAGGGGAGATTTACCCACGATCGATAGCTACAAGAAGGCGAAAGCAGGTCTTCAGCAATTAGAAAATGGTCTAATCGTTTGGCAATACTCGATGAGCCTTTTCTCCCGTTTCTCCAGGTGGGAAGAAGCTCCGCTGGTTTCAAATCGACTAAGGCATTTTTGTGGAAGATATGGTTAAAAAAGCTGCGGAGCGGGTCGATCTGCGCCCTAGTTCCCCAAATTTCCTCCGCGCTAGTTGTAAGATTGAGGTCACCTACCAAGATGAGATTTTTAGCAGCCAAAAGCCCCAGGTCATCAATTCGTTGCCAAAAAACTTTACGATCAGTACAAGGTCCGTAAACATTGAGCAGGTTGATGTCTGCCTTTAGCTCAAAGCAGTGACCAAAAAGTAGAATTCCACCTGGGCTGAGCAGAGGAAAGAAATCAAAGAAAGTGGGATCCCACGAGGCCAGTAGGCCCCACGAGTTTCCAACCGAGCTAGCAGCGCAGATCATCCAGGTTGGTCTCAGCAAATGCATGAAATCCCTTGCAGTAGAGGCATCCATGAGAGTTTCTTGGAGAAAGATGACTGTCGGCTTATAGCGGTCCAGAAGTCTGCGCAAGGAGGCGTGTTTCAGGGGTCCTCCAACCCCTCTAATGTTGAGGGAAAGTAGGATCATGTCTTACCCCGGGCAAGGGCTTTTAATCCTCTAAGGGCCCCAAGATTTGTAGCAGAAGCAGATGTGTCCGAGGCCGTTGGTCCAGCCTGTGTTTTTCTTCGTGCATTGTGGGTTTTAAGCGGCAAGAGCTCCAGTCCAATACCTCTCGACCAAGCAGGATCCGGTCCAGGTGAAGGTTTAATAGTGGATGAAGAGGGTCGGTCAGATATCGAAGGTGTGAGATGGCAAAGAGTTTTCCCAAGGTAGGTGTTAATGGGAAGCGATTCAAAGGGGAGAGGAGGGTCCGGGCCAGGGATCGGAAACAAGGAGTCTAGTTGAAGAGTCGATTGTGTTGGTTCGGTGTAACTAGGGAGAGAAGAGGGATCAGGTGCCTCCTCAGTTAAAGGATGCGAATGTTCACTCATTGGATTCGGTGGAATTAAGCCAGATGTTGAAAGTGTCGGAGCGTGTAGGTTGTCAACTGGACCAATTTCAGTAGGATTTGGCTGAGGTGTGGGTAAATGAGAAAGGGGGTCGGGCTTGTCTGGATGGGAGACCGGGGTAGCAGCAAATGAGAGAAAGTTTGCCTATTCAGAGATGTAAAGTCTGTCCCTGGAAGTGAAAGTGTTGTAGAGAGATGGGCAGAATCTAAGAATTTTACCTAAAACAGAGTCATCAGACGGAGTGGTATCCCGCGCTATAAAAGATGTCTCCACCTCATGCTGATTGGGAGATGATATGTAGCCATCAAAAGTTGGGTCCTCAACCGGATCCAAATCGAGCGCAGGAGGTGGGAACTTGTAGCAGTCATTCCTCAGGTGTCTCGTGCGTCGACAGATGGAGCATCGAAACGGGATGCCTAAATAGTCTAATCTCTGAGAAAATAGTTGGTTGCGCCAATCAATCTCCAGAATTTCAGGTAAACCAGCTTGAATGTCCATTTCCACATAAATCCTTGCCATTTTCCTGTCTGATACCGAGGAGGAAGAATCCAGTCTAAGAAAACGCCCTATGGAGGAGCCGATAAGTTCGAACGCTTGTTGGTTCCAGAGCTGTAAAGGGAGACCTGGTAGAAGAACCCATAGGTGTCGAAGGCCAAAGAACTCTAAAGCAGGATTAAAACCCAGTCTCCACCTTTTTAGCATGAGGCTACCCTCGTTGTAGGCCCAGAACCTCTCCAGGATGAGCACCGTGTCTTATGGGTTGCGGAAAATAAATCCCTTCCAGCCTTGTTGTAGCAAGAGAATCTGTGGAGTGTATCCCAGCAGTGGATACCAATGATCAGTAACCCACGAGTCCAAGCTTTGTTTGCATTTCTCCTTGTAAGCTAGCCTCCCTACTAAAGCGCAGAGAGCTAGGTTGCAAGCGTCGGAGAGTCCAACATCCATTCCGAGGGTGAGTTTGGGGTGACTGGTTTTGGGCTTCCAAGCTTTCTGTCTGCGTTTGTGTAAGCCCGTCTTTAGAGGAATTTTCCCTGGGAGAGGTCGATTCCCCAGAGGGTTGCCATCCTGTAGAACAGAAGAGTCCACTTCCTTGTTTCTTTTATCCAGTAAGCGAGCTCCACCGAGTGTGACCTGTACAGAAGATCCAGTGTGGTTTTGAGTAGAGGGGCGGGTAAACAGTTTTGTAAGAGATGGTGTGGTAGTGGTTCCAGGAGGTGGGTTAGATGGGAAAATTGTTCGGTTAGATGTTTGATAATGTGTAGAACAAAGGTCGTCAATCGATGCAAGAATAGCCGGGTGGTCCCATGGATCCCCCGAACCCCCTGCAGCTGGGTCCATGTCTTGGGCTCTCCACAGAAGTTTATAGAGCGACAGGTCAGTGGATCTGAGAGATGTGGCGAAAGGGGCTTCTGGAAGGTCAGAGAGGAGGTGGATAGGCGTAGGACCACCAAGATCGGCCGGTCAGAAACTAGCAGCAGGGGTATTCGAGAGTCTGTGGAAAAGGGGGAACGATGTAGACTGGAAAGAAGACCAATCTGGGAGACCACAAAATAGAATAAATCAAAAAGACAAAACAAAGGTCCGGAAAGGCAGGTCAGACAGCAGGGAAATACCAGAGCGATAGATAAGGACGGATCTCGATCAATACAAGCTGTGTTCAGTGACTGCAACACTAAGACCAGAAGAAGACGTGTAGTCTATCCCCGAGCCCCCAAAAAGTCTGTCGCAGGACGATACCACTAGTCCCAGGCAATGGTATGAGCAGGTAACTCGTCAAGGATCGAAAGCTGGGTTGAGATCGGTGTCGTTAGTAGCGAAGAGAGTGTCTAGCACCGAAGCACCAGTCAAGGCGCCAAATACCAGGTTCAAAAATCGCCATTGCTGTCACACGGAACGGCGCCTGCATGGTTGTTAAAGTTTCCATTCGGCCAGAATGAATCCTTTATTGTTATCCCACATGTACAATGAGAATACATTTCTTGTGATTTTGTAATTTATATAACATGTTTGGCTTAAGGCTTGGCTTAACAAACTTAGAAAAGATAATTTTATGAGAATATTTAATTTAAGTGAAATCTTCTTATAGAAGGACAAAAACAAAGAGTGTTTTTTCTTGATATTGTAAGATTTCTTACTGATTTCTAATGTACTATGGAATTAATATAGATTTTTAGTGTTGTTCATGGTGTATTGGAAGGTTATGGGAATGGATTGTTGTTTGAGGTAAACTCCCTTCACATGTGGTATATGTTTTTGGTTACTCTTATTTTTATTTTGCTAACATGGATATCATTTTTATTATAGGTTCCTCTAGGATTACTATTAGTGATTTGGGTAGTCTTAGTATTGTGAACTTATTCCTAGTTATTGCTTGCATTCACTCTCACTAGCTCCATGCCTTAATTGTTTCCATAAGATTAGACCTCCATCATCTTACATTCACATTATACATTTTGTATCTTAGATTTACCTTCATAAAACCAATAATGACACCAAGACAATAAATATAAAAAATAAACATAAGTTATCTAGAACTACATAGTCTTAAAATTAAGGCAGAGATTAGCTGCGTTGCAACTATCTCCCTTGTTTTATTTTAACATTGTGTTGATTCATTAGGTTGTGGTGTTTTCCTTTTTCCGTTTTCTCAAATTATGGGTTTCTACACTTTCATACATTTGGTTATTAGCTTTGATACATTTGATTATTTTCTTTGATACATTTGATTATTTTCTTTGAAGTAATTCATTTTGTTACAAGGAATAATAATGTCACATACTTTTTTATTTTAAGTGTCAAATTTGAAGGGAATATATTTTACCAAACTTTATATATGTTGCTTAACTTCAGGCTTTATTATAGCTTACTAAAAGGATAGGGATTTTTTTTTATTTTAAGTGTCAAATTTGAAGGGAATATATTTTACCAAACTTTATATATGTTGCTTAACTTCATGTTTTATTATAGCTTACTAAAAGGATAGGGAAAACCTTCACAAAGAATGAAATTTCAATAGGAAACTCATTCTTTTGTCAACCTCATAAATGCATCACAACTTCATTGATAATATTTTTTTTGGTTAATAAACAATTTATTTTGATTATTTTAGAAAAAAAATATGTTTTTATTAAAAAGATATATATAGCATTTTTTTAACAAAAATTTAGAGTTAAAGTGTGTTAAAGTTTAGAAACATTCTCCACATTTTTAAGTGGAAATTTTACTTATCATTAAGAGATTAAGATATAGTTTTGAATAATAGAAAAGAATAGTATATTAATTAAATTAAATTTAAGTGGAAATTTTACTTATCTTTGAGAGATTAAGATGTAGTTTTAAATAATAGAGAAGAAGAATATATTGGTTAAATTAAATATGTTTGTTAGAAAAATAATTTTTAAATTAAAAAATTAAAAATAATAATATTTAGTTGGTTAGTCAAAATTAATTAAAAAAAAGTTAAAATGAAAAATTTTAAAAAATATATTAAATTATAATTAATATTAAAAATATCTATTTATCTATTAAATTATAATTAATATTAGAAAATGATATATTTATCTATTAAATTATAATTAATATTAGAAATTGATCTATGGTCAAAATGGTTAAAGATATAAGTGATAAAATAAAATATATATTTAAGTAATGAAGCGGTCAAGCCATGAGTAATAAAATAAAATAATATATGTTTTTGAAAAGTATGAGATATAATCTAAAATATTTTGGAAAAGACTCTGTAATTTATGAGTAATAAATTAATATAGGTATATAATATAAATTATAATGAAAAAGAATGAGATACAGGAATAATTAACAATATTACCTAAGGGAAATGTTAATATAACCTAAAAGGAAATGGAAAGGTTAGCAATTTTATTAATAATATTAAAAGTGAGGTTTGGAATAAAAATATACCAATAAAAACGGGTGAGATAGAAAACCCATAAATAAGATCCCGGTAGGTTATTAGTCAAAGGATTAATTTGTTTAATTGAAAGAGTGGAAAAACCTGTTAAGAGTCTTTTTAAACCCTACGTTTCACGCTTCGTCAAGTTGAGTCCATCTTACGGAATCACAATGCAACGATTGAGATGCTTTCAAATTGTTGAAAGATGGAATATTAATAATGGATGAGAGAGGGATTTTAAATAGGTGGAGAAATCAACTTCGAGGGTTAGTTCAAGTGGTCTTGAATCAAACATGAGATTTTTTTCTCATTCTTTAGGGTTGAGGTTCTCTAATTAAGGTTGATGGTTTACCATGTTTACTATCCATAGATCATAGGGAAGTACTCTGAGGGTTCAAATCTCCTAACATACATCATTATCATTTATTTATACAATATAGCCACAATTGGTATCATTAGTATTGGAGCCAAGAAAAATGTTATTTTCATAATGGCTTAGTTAACTTATAATTGGCTTCTATGTGTTGTTAAGTTTGATTTATCATCTTTGTTTAGAGTACTATTTTGCTTCTCTAACCTTTTGTCTAATGTAATGATCTTTCTTTGCAATTAGTTTTTCATTTTCAATGCAGATGTGATGAGAGGTTTTGTGCACATGTAGGTTTTGTGCACATGTTCTACCAGGGTTTATGTATAAGTTCTCTCCTTAGATATATTTGTAGCATGTTCTTTCACCCAGAATCATAATGACCTTCCCAATTCACCTATATATATCTTGGTTCAAGTGATCTAAGTCAGAGATTCTTGTAGCTCTAGTGGAAAGAGTTTGGATAAAATCATCCTTTTGAGTTGGGTGATTATATGAGTACGTATGTAGGTATCTATCTATGTGGGTCTTTTTCCTATGCACTTGATACCCAAATATTTTGTCGTCTCCCTTTGTGAGAAGTAGATCCAGAAAGGGAAGTCAATTGTCTTTCTCAACCTCAATGGTGAATTTGATGTGCTTAGAGA
>ML805784.1:1036-14865 GCA_009831015.1 Picea engelmannii | reverse complement strand
GCAGAAAGACTCAAGGTTCCAGATGGAACATTCAAGAAGAGTAAAAGACCGAAAAGATTCTCAACTTATGCAGCGTACATGAAAAAGCTTCTAGATGAAGAACCTACTACATTTGAAGAAGCAGTTCAAAAGGGACAATGGAAAGAAGCTATGATGGAAGAATATCAATCCATTATGAAAAATGAGGTATGGGAAATTGTACCTAGACCTAAAGAAAAATCGGTGGTAACCTCAAAATGGGTATACAAGATCAAACATGCAACAAACGGAAGCGTGGATAAATACAAGGCAAGATTCGTGGCCAGAGGGTTCTCCCAGAAGGAGGGAGAATATTATGACGAAACCTTTGCTCTGGTGTCCAGGTATACCTCCATCAGAGCTATCATATCTCTTTCCACTTCCATGGGATGGAATCTACATCAGATGGATGTAAAGACAGCTTTCCCCAATGGAGCTATTGAAGAAGAAGTGTGTATTGAACAACCTTAAGGATTTGAGTTACATTCCAAAGACACTCACATTTGCAGATTGAAGAAAGCTCTATATGGACTCAAGCAAGCTCCAAGGGCTTGGTACGCCAGAATGGAAAGCTATCTAACAAGACTTGGTTTCTCCAAGAGTCATGCATATCCAAACCTTTATTACAAAGTCGTGGATAACGCGCCTGTGATTCTACTATTATATGTTGACGATCTATTCATAACAGATGAAGAATATCTCATTATCCAGTGCAAGAAGGAATTAGCTTCTAAATTTGATATGAAAGATCTAGGTCTCATGCACTATTACTTGGGACTAGAAGTATGGCATAAGCATGGTCAAGTATTCCTTGGACAAGGAAAGTATCCAATAAAGATCCTTCAGAAGTTTGGAATGATGGACTGTAAGTCCATGGACACTCCTATGAATGCGGATATAATAAAAGTGAAAGTCCCATATTCTGATCCAGTAGATCCATCTCTATATCGACAACTAATTGGGTCATTGATGTATTTGGTAAATACTCGACCAGATATTTCCCTTGCCGTAAATACATTAAGTCAGTTCCAGGTGGACCCTAGACAAGAGCATTGGATAGCTTCAAAGCATGTCCTAAGATATATTTGTGGGACAATAAACTATGGCTTGAGATATACCACATCCAGTGATATACAACTTCATGGATTCACAGACTCAGATTGGGCAGGAAGTGCAGAAGATAGAAAAAGCACTTCAGGCATGGCTTTCAGCTTAGGCTCCACTATGATATCTTGGGGCAGCAAGAAACATAAGTCTGTCACACTCAGCACAACAGAAGCAGAGTATATCGCAGGATGTGAAGCATGCACTGAAGCAATATGGTTAAGGAAGTTAATTTCCGACTTATTTGATCAGATTCCAGAATCGACCATAATACATTGTGATAATCAGAGCTATATAATATTATCAGAACATCCCGTGTTTCATGAAAGGTTGAAACATATTGAGATCAAATACTACTTTATTCGAGATAAAGTTCAGGAAGGAGAGGTAAAGCTTGAGTATATCCCCACTGATGAGCATACAACAGACATCCTGACAAAACCTCTATCGAGAATAAAGTTTGCATATTTCCGAGAGAAGATGGGGATTGTGGAAATAAATCCCTTAGTTGAAATGGAAGACTCTCCAAGTTAGGATAAAGCACTGAAAAATATTATTGAAAACATTTATTTTTGTGATTAAATGACTCTCCAGGTTAGGAGGTGTTAGCAACATTACTTGTCTTCGGCATCGGGATATCCAGGTCTGCAGGTTGCACGAGGAGCACCCAAGCGCAGCGAATAGAAGAAGTCCTTTTCGGACTTAAAATCAAGCGAGTGGGCAAAATTATAGTGTCAATGGTCTAGATCCATCCATATGAGCATATCAATGGTTGGCGGGAAATAGCGAATAGAAAGGTGCGCCGAAGATAACGCAATGGATGGCGCCCATATTGTGTGCAGGGAAAGATAACAGCCGTCCATCCAGAGGACTCGTGGCGCGAGATCCACTCGCGTCGGCGTTTTGGCAATCGGGAGTTCGAGGGGTAAAGGTTCCATGTTGTCCTATCTCTCGAAACCCCGAAAGCGTCGAAGGCGCTCAAAGTAGGGCCCGCAGTATCATGAGGCAATCTCGACCGTCCATCCACAGGAGACACCTGGCACGCGATTAGGCTCCTCACCTATTCACTCATCGCGACTCCGACGCACAAAGAGAAGCTCCTGCATATCCCTGATGCGCGAGGTGCTAGGAGTGTCCAGGGCCCGGGCCCGGGCCCACGGCATTGTCGGGAGAGTTCAGAGCCTTCAGATCTAGAGGGACGCATGGCGCCAGATTAAGCCATCTCGGCGTTTCACTCATCACGATTTCAAGAAGCAAGGATTATCTCCTCCCCATTCGCAAACACCGAAGGCGCCTTGGGAATGAGCACATGGTCACAGCCCGTGGTCACTTGGGAAAGAAAAGAGTTCTTCAAGAAGGGCCAAAGGCGTCGTGTATGTTCACAGAAAAAATCACCACGATCTCCAGGCGCCATCGGATCCGATCTCAATACTGTTTCTCGCTCGGAGTAAATGAAGGCAAGGAGGGGTGGTTGAAATCTCTCCTCATTCATTAGGTGTGAAGTATGGAGGGCCTGGCAAGTTGTCTGCTCGAGAGGGTCCTATGTACCATTTCTTCCAAAAAATCCATGTCGAGTCTTCGACTAGCCGGAGGTGGTCTGCACACGCTAGCTCAGCTCTTAATGGCTCAGCTACTTCCCTTGCAGGAGCCATGCGCAGTTAAGGTGGCGTCTGACAAAGAATAGCTGTCCGAATTTGGCCGAGGGGACACCAAATCTTGGGTGCACGATCGGCCAGAGTTTGCATGCGCAGACTGTCAGAATACATGCAGAAGCAATGTTTTTAATACAGTGTCTTATTTTTGCTGTTGTTGTTGTTTTTGAGTATATGTAGGTGTTTTCACCATTTTTGTAAAGGATCGATGGTTGAGCTAGGCTCCCGATTGTAAAGTTTTGATGCAACGTTGGTCGCTCTGTTTAATGTATAAGGCATTGGATACTTCTTACTTTATGGATGTCAACCTCTTTTTCCATCTCTTTGTCTACTGTGTTAGAACAACTCGGAATTGGAGGATCCAGTCGAGTTGCATTGTTGTAGGATGATGTAGGTTGGATCACTGCAACGGTCGCAGCGTTTCTAATCAGTTCTTGTGTTTTCTCAGCGCTGGAATGGCTTGGAATTGGAGGATCCAGTCGAGTCACCCCTCAACTCCTTTAAACTCTGGACCAAGAGGATCTTGGCTTTTGAGTTTTTCTTCCTCAAGCTTCCGAAGGCCTGTTGCTCGAGGCAGTCTTACTCGCCCTTCTCACAAGTCTTCCATCTACCACACTTTGAGCAACCTACTAATAGAAGTTGGATCAAGACCTCCCTTGTTTTCTACATACCAGACCCTGGTTCCTGTGTCAATGTTGCTTTCCTAGGTCTCTTTCCATTTGACCACCCCCATTCATTAAATCGTGACATAAAAACTGATGGGCGTCGGGCTCTGCTCCTGCAAGCAATCCAGGAGTGACTTTCGTCACCAACATTTCTGGCGCCGTTGCCGAGGATGAAGTTGAAGATTTTCCCCGGGCAAAACGACATTGAGCCTTTGATTTTGAAGGTGCATTAGACATCAAAGCCCTTCAAGATTGCTATTGTGCACCTGGTGACTCTACTGTGGCGACTCCAAGGTTTCCACATCACTGTTTTAGCTGTGGCTACTATTAGCACACCTGAAAGTTGACCCTAAGGAGCTTTCTCGAGAAGGTTTCAGCAGCTGCTTTCTCATCCTGAGAAGCTTCCTGGGGTAACAACAACATTAGGATCTGGCCTTTGATGGTAAACAAGGACCAGACACATTCGAAGCTGCGCATCTTTCACCTAGTGACTCCATGATTCAAGGATCGATTGGTGACTCCACTGGTTCGGAATGGAGAAAATCTTAGCTTGAAGGTTTGCTCCTTTTAATTTTTCTGCTATTCCTGGTTTTCCTAATGTTGTCCCTTCTTCGAATGAATGGGGCAATTATTTACCCATATTTGGAAAATGTGAAAAGGACAACCCTGCTCAGCACCTCATTCAGTTTCATGAACTCATGCATCAGTGGGAGATACATCATGAGGATGTATTACTGAAAATGTTCATGTTCTCGTTAGCAGGGGATGCTCGTAAATGGTATCATTCTTTACCCCCTGCTAGCATTTCTTCATTCAGTGAATTCCATGCAGCCTTCACTGTCTATTTTCAAGAGTTTTATCCCTCTGCGTTAGTTTGTCATAACTGTAGTGAGGGATACCACAACTCTATACTGGATGAAGTTGTTTCGGACGTAGGCTATGAGGATGATCCTGATGACCTGGGTCAGAGCTCCGCCCTTTCTCCTCCCCATTCGTCTGCAGCCGGGGGGGTTATGAGAGTGATGAAGTTCCCAAGGAAGAGGATGGCGCTCTGAATGAACTAGTGATGCAGGCGATATTCCCCATTCCCCAGTGTGCAAAATTGGAATCTGAAGGCAGCAAAAAGGATTTTCCAGTCTTCGAGGCAGATGATCTAAGCAACTCTTTTGAAGAGATTATTGAATATTTTTTGGATGTGTTAGCATCTGCCCCCAATGAGCCTGTTGTCTCAGATTTAAACAAAGAAGCCATTGTGGAAGAGGATCATTCTTTCTTCCTTCATGAGATTTCCTATGATGAATTTACATTTGGGATTGAAGAGAAGGATCAGGAGACTGTTCCCTTTTTACAAGATGGGGGAGTGCACGAAGAAGACGAGGAAGAACCAGAAGAGAAGCTAAGCGCACATTTCTTTTCCTATCCAGAGCCAGTCAACGAGAAGCCACCGCCCGAGATCAGTGACCCTACGACAGTTGTCCACTCACCTGTGCTTGTCAGAGATATTCATCCACAGGTGGACAACTGTGTATCACAGGCGGTTGTTTGTCGCCAATTTTTCGAAATTTGCCACTCATTCTATGACCCTGTCAGCAAGTACATGGAGTGGCATTTCCCCTATGCCTTGGAGCCGCCCTATTTCATCTCAACTCTAGCCTGTAAGGAGGAGTTGAAGAGTGTAACCATTCTGCTGTCACGGTTACACCATCTGTTGATGATCATTGATAGAAGGAAGGAGATTCTATCCAGGAAGCTGCTTGAATGGCTATGGTGGAAATCAGCTTTCACCTAGCCCCATGTAAAGTGTTTTATTAGTTTAGGATTGTATATAAATAAGCTCCTCTGAGCATGTATCTTTATTTTGTTGCTTTTATTTTTCAGCTTGTATTTTCAGCAGCGGGATGTTTTGAGCCTGACTCCATAGCCCAACAGCAAGGCACTGAAGCTACGGAATGAGTTCTTAGAGCATCACAGGGATGACTCTATCCCCCATGGAGCCTAATGTTAGCAACATTACTTGTCTTCGGCATCGGGATATCCAAGTCTGCAGGTTGCACGAGGAGCACCCAAGCGCAACGAACAGAAGAAGTCCTTTTCGTACTTAAAATCAAGCGAGCGGGCAAAATTATAGTGTCAATGGTCTGGATCCATCCATATGAGCATATCAACGGTTGGCGGAAAATCGCGAATAGAAAGGTGTGCCAAAGATAACGCAATGGATGGCGCCCATATTGTGTGCAGGGAAAGATAACAACTGTCCATCTAGAGGATGCGTGGCGCGAGATCCACTCACATCGGCGTTTCGGAAATCAGGAGTTTGAGGGGTAAAGGTTCCATGTTGTCCTATCTCTTGAAACCCCGAACCCCGAAAGCACCGAAGGCGCTCAAAGTAGGGCCCACAGTATCATGAGACAATCTCGACCGTCCATCCACAGGAGACACCTGGCACGTGATTAGGCTCCTCGCCTATTCGCTCATCGCAACTCCGACGCACAAAGAGAAGCTCCTTCATATCCCTGATGCGCGAGGTGCCGGGAGTGTCCAGGGCCCGGGCCCACAGCATCGTCGAGAGAGTTCAGGCCGTCAGATCTAGAGGGATGCATGGCGCCAAATTAAGTCGTCTCAGCGTTTCGCTCATCGCGATTTCAAGAAGCAAGGATTAGCTCCTCCCCATTCACGAACGTCGAAGGCACCTTGGGAACGAGCACATGGTCACAGCCTGTGGTCACTTGGGAAAGAAAAGAGTTGTTCAAGAAGGGTTGAAGGCGTCGTGTATGTTCACAGAAGGAATCACCGCGATCTCCAGGCGCCATCAGATCCGATCTCAATACTGTTTCTCGCTCGGAGTAAATGAAGGCAAGGAGGGGTGGTTGAAACCTCTCCTCATTCATTAGGTGCAAAGTATGGAGGGCCTGGCAAGCGGTCTGCTTGAGAGGGTCCTGTGTACCATTTCTTCCAAAAAATCCATGCCGAGTCTTCGACCAGCCGGAGGAGGTCTGCACACACTAGCTCGGCTCTTAATGGCTCAGCTACCTCCCTTGCAGGAGCCATGCGCAGTTAAGGTGGCGTCTGACAAAGAATAGTCGTCGAAATTTGGCCGAGGGGACACCAAATCTTGGGTGCACAATCGGCCAGAGTTTGCATGCGCAGACTGTCAGAATACATGCAGACGCAATGTTTTTAATGCAGCGTCTTATTTTTGCTGATGTTGTTGTTTTTGAGTATATGTAGGCATTTTCACCGTTTTTGTAAAGGATCGATGGTTGAGCTAGGCTCCCGATTGTAAAGTTTTGATGTAGCGCTGGTCGCTTTGGTTAATGTATAAGGCATTGGAGACTTCTTACTTTATGGATGTCAGCCTCTTTTTCCATATCTTTGTCTAATGTGTTAGAACATCTCGGAATTGGAGGATCCAGTCGAGTTGCGTTATTGTAGGATGATGTAGGTTGGATCACTGCAACGGTCGCAGCGTTTCTAATCAGTTCTTGTGTTTTCTCAGCACTAGAATGGCTTGGAATTGGAGGATCCAGTCGAGTCACCCCTCAGCTCCTTGAAACTCTAGACCAAGAGGATCTTGTCTTTTGAGTTTTTCTTCCTCAAGCTTCCGAAGGCCTGTTGCCCGAGGTAGTCTTGCTCACCCTTCTCACAAGTCTTCCATCTACCACCCTTTGAGAAACCTACTAATGGAAGTTGGATCAAGACCTCCCTTGCTTTCTACATACCAGACCCTGGTTCCTGTGTCAATGCTGCTTTCCTGGGTCTCTTTCCATTTGACCACCCCCATTCATTAAATCGTGACATAAAAACTGATGGGCGTCGGGCTCTGCTCCTGCAAGCAATCCAGGAGTGATTTTCGTCGCCAACAGGAGGGAGCACTGAAAATATTGAAGCATTTATCTTTGTTTGAAAAATAGTCCAGATTGGACAAATTCTTTCCTGTTCGGAAAGTGGATTGAGATTTCTGACGGACAGTGACTTCCCATTGTGGTTAACATGGGAAGTAGTTTGATTGTTGATGTATCATAGACAGCGAATTCCCATTGTGGTTAACATGGGGAGTGGTCTAGGGCAGTCTCTCTTCTTGAGGGTTACTCAAGAAGACTAGCCCGCCTCGCTGGACAGCGATTTCTCATTGTGGTTAACATGAAGAATGGTCTGTTTTGGAGGTTGATACAGGACAGTCTTTTCCTCTTATGGTTAACAGAGGAAATGGTCTGGACAATCATTCCTTAGGGTTTATATATTCTCTCCAGGGTTCACTTTGATTAGTGTAGGAGGAATGGACCAGGGTGGGGAATGGTCCAGACTCAGTCATTCCTTAGGGTTTATACATTCTTTTCAGGGTGCACTTTGATTAGTGTAGGAAGAATGGCCTAGGGTGAGGAATGATCCAGGCTCATAAATCAGAAACAATCATTCTTCCTTGTTTGAAAAGAATAGGGAAGATAGCCCATTGTTGATGTTCTATACTGAGGGCAAATATTCTTTCAGATCTCACAATTGTGAGTGAAAGATTGGCCCAAATGATTCAATTTATTTTAACAATATTTTATGTCCAGGTTATCATCAGATGATTGTTATGGAGACTACATGTCTCCAGACAGTAGAGATATACTACTATGGTGGATATGTTTCATTGATTGTGACTATGTGTCACGGTTTGAGTAGTTATGTACTACCGTGGATAGACACATTTGTGTTCTATCAATCAATATTGTACCAGTTGTCATAGGAGATTATCTAGTTGGATAATAATAACGGTGCTCATGATGCTACTAGTTGAATGGTCTGTTTTTCTCAAGACCATACCTCCCTATCTAGGAGGGAGTGTTAATATTATGGTAGTTTCAGGAGGTATGAACCTCTATTGTGACCTATGACGAGATTAAAATATTCCAGAAGGAAGCAAAGAAGTAAAGGAAACCCTAGACAAGTTGTCGGCTGCAGAAATATAATTAATATGAATTAATTAGTATCCAGGAGGAGAAGTCGGCCCTAGTAAGCCTGCTAGACTACTATAAATACAGGGCACCAGCTCTCATTATTCACATCTCAGCAGTTGCAGAGAGAACTAGATCTGCGCAGTGTTGTGGCAGTTTTGTGTGCAAGTCTCTGGGAAAGTGTGTGTCAGCTTCTGGGTGGGACTATCTGATCAGCTTGGTTTCTATTCTTGCTTGGTGCATTAGCCTCTCTTGGCTATTGGATTGATACCAAGATTCTCTTCTCTGTCAAGGTCAAGGTGCTCAGAGGGTGGCTTCGGCCTATGGTTGGGTGACAAGGGTATTGTCAATGGTAAAATGAGCACAATCTTCTATTTTCTAACACCAACAACCTCCAATGGATCCTGGCAGGGGACTTCAACATCATCATGTCACTCCCGAAGAAAAAAGGAGGTACAAGAAGATTGGATAGGGATGCGGAAGAGTTCTCAAAATTCATAGATACAGCGGAGATGGTAGACCTCAAAACTAATAATGTCCAGTTCACATAGAATAATAATCAGATGAACCAATATTAGGTAGCAACAAGACTCGACATATTCCTAGTATCGGAGTCAATCATTATGCAGGGGCTGACCTTAGAATGCAACATCCTTCCCTGGGGGGGATCTGATCACTGGCCAGTCCAACTGTAAGCAGGCTTCCAAACCACACTGAAGAATAGACCCTTCAGATTTGAGAAATTTTGGATCGAACACCCGACTTTCAAGGAAAGAATCAAACAGTGGTGGCGGGAGGAGCAACCAGAGCAAGGGACAAGGATGTTTAAACTCTATAAGAAACTAAAGTACATCAAATATAATCTCAAGGAGTGGAACAAGAACACATTTGGAAATATAAACCAAGAGAAAAACAACATAGAAGACAAAATGATAAAACTCCAGGAAACCTGCATAACGGAGGGCTATACGGAGGATCGGAAAAAGGAAGAGATCCAAATGACCCAGGAATGGGAAGCTAGATGCCAGCAGGAAGAAACACTTTGGCGACAAAAGTCCTGTATCATATAGATAAGGGAAGGAAAGCGGAACACCAAGTTTTTTCATAGAACAACCATGGCCAGAAGAGCCCACAACAAAATCCTGAAGATTAAGGACCAGGATGGAATAGAGCGAGAGTAACATAAGGAGATCGAAACTACTCTGGTAAACCACTTCCACGGGATAGCCCAAGAACCCAACCAAGACAGAACGGAGGCCATCCAAAGGATAACCCAACATATCCCTTGCATGGTCACCGAGGAATAGAATAACAACCT
The DNA here is from genome assembly GCA_009831015.1 of Picea engelmannii. NCBI lineage: Eukaryota > Viridiplantae > Streptophyta > Pinopsida > Pinales > Pinaceae > Picea > Picea engelmannii. Next base: position 5,171 of record ML805784.1, on the reverse strand, counting down.
AAACAAACCCATTGTTGAGGAGGAAATTGACCAAGTGCTCCAGAAAATGCCCAATGGGAAAGCCTTAGGTCCAGCCGACTTCACAATGGAGTTTTTCAAAGCCTGCTGGGAAATTGACAAACATGACATTTATAGGGTAGTGGAAGACTCTAGAAGATCAACCTCCATTCTAAAAGAGTTAAATGCTACAATGATTACCCTAATCCCCAAAGAAAATGAAGCCAAAACCCCTGACCGTTGCAGACCTATAGCGCTATGCAATGTGGTCTATAAGATAATCTCCAAAGTTATAGCAAATAGATTGAAACCCCTCCTACCCACACTGATCTCACAAGAACAGGCAGGCTTCGTGGAAGGAAGACAAATAATGGACAATGTCATGCATGCCCACGAGCTTATCCACACCCTGAAGTTTCAGAAGAGAGAGGAAATGATAATACAACTGGACCTAGCAAAAGCTTATGACAAAATTCGCTGACACTATATGGTCAAGACTTTGGAAGCCTTTGGTTTCACCCAACACTGGATCAGCTGGATAGTCAGCCTAATGTCCACAACAAGATACTCACTGCTAATAAATGGAGCCCCAACCAAACCCTTCAGGCTCACGAGAGGCATCAGACAAGGAGACCCGATGTCCCCCTTCATGTTCATTCTGATGATGGAAGGTCTCAGTCAAAGCATAAAAAGCGCAACAGCAGCAAGTGAAATAACATGCATCAAACCTTTCAAAAATTGCCCCACCTCCACACACCAATAGTTCGTGGATGACACATTACTTCATGGCATACCCACGGTCAAGGAAGAAAAATCCTATAAACGAATCCTAGAAGAGTTTGGGGAAGCCTCGGGTGCAGAGATCAACGACTCCAAATCTATGATCTTCTTCTTCAATACCAACCTCGCAATACAAAGAAATTTGGCCAATATTTTGGGCTTTGAATGCAAAGCACTCCCAACCAAGTACTTGGGCATTCCCCTAACAAACAAAGCTTACAAAATGTCAACTTGGGAAGGAATAATCAACAAGTTGCAGGAGCGGGTAAAAAATTGGATGTACAGATCCCTCAACCTAGCGGGAAGACTTATTTTGACCAAGTATGTTCTGCAAGCAATTCCAACCTTTATGATGTATGTTTTCCCAACCCCCAAGGGGATACTACAAAAAATAAGAACCATCCAAAGGGACTTCCTGTGGCAAGGAGCGAAAACAAAGAAAAAATGGGCCCTGGTGGCTTCGGAGAAGGTTTGTAAACCAAAAAGAAAAGGAGGCCTAGGGATACAAGACATGCAAGTGACCAATGACGCCTACAGGGTGAAACTCTGGTGGCGCTGGGTCAAAGAAACTACTACACCATGGATAAACCTATGGAAGGCAAAGTATGCCCTGGACATAAGAGACCAAGACAGAATCTGCTTCAGAGGCACCAAGGAGGGTTCAGCCATCTGGAACCTAACTTGGCGCAACAAAGCATGGATCCAGACACACAGTTTTTGGGAAGTAAGGAATGGCAAAACAACCAGATTCTGGGAGGACGCCTGGCAACATGAACCTAAAATGGAGAAACCGAATAGGAAGGAACTCCAAGATGAGATGACTACGCAAGGTAAAACTAGAGTCTACCATTACTGGAAACAAGAAACAGATCACAACAAATGGAGAATCTGGGACACTCTCACTCCACAAAATAGAGACCTAACCGCAACAACAGTAAAGGAGGTGGAGGAGGAATTGGGGAGACGAAAAATTGTAGTCACGGAAGGAAATGACCAACTGAGATGGGGACAAAAATACGACGAGGAATTCAACTTAAAAAAGGTCCGACATTATATCATGGACCAGGACCAAGAAGACCCAACGCAACAATGGGATAAGCTTTGGAACAGCCCCCACTGGCCAAAAATTAAAATTTTCCAATGGTTAATACTCCATAACCGAATTCTAACTTGGGAAAACCTAAGGAAAAGAGGATTCATAGGCCCATCCAGATGTCACCTCTATCAAGCTAAGGAAGAAACAACAAACCATCTCCTCGACGAATGCATCTACACAACAGAGATCTAGGACTGGGTGGAAGGTATCTTCCGACAGTTCAATAGGATCTGAGGTAACATCTCTGCAACTATCAATATCTGGAAAGAGAACTACAACAAAAATGAAGAGGTCAATCTCTGTTGGACCCTCATTCCGGGAATGATCATATGGGCAATATGGAAAGAAAGGAACCGACACATCTTTAGGAATGAAAGCTGGTTGGAAGGGAAGATCAAGGAAATAATAATCTCCATGACAAGAGAAACGGTGTAGAGCTGCAACTGACAGACAGGAAGAGCGCAACTCACAAACCAGGACTCCCAAATCCTAGAATCTTTCCACCTGAAAGACGGATGCAACCCCAGTCAAGTAAGATGGCTACCGCAACTCCAAGTAGGTGAGCGCAACTAGAAACCACCACCAGCAAAATCCCTCAAGCTGAATTTTGACAGGGCGTCAAAAGGTAACCCAAGACAGACAAGAATGGGAGGAGTAATCAGGGACAGTGAGGGAAACATAATCCGGTTGTACGTTGGGAGTCTAAGAAACTCAACCAACAACGTCGCGGAATTCAGAGCCCTGGAGACCGACCTCGAGATTCTAAGCCGCGAAAGGATGACAAACACCATAGTGGAAGGAGATTCCACGTTGATTATCAACACAGTAAAGAGACTCCAAAATGGCACCAAAGTGGGAAAAATTCAAAGGCACTAGTGCTTGGCACATTCCCTGCAAAAAATTCAGGAGCAGTTGCAGACAGGGATCAAAGTGGAGTTGTGTTGGGTACGTAGGTCAGCAAATGGATTGGCGGACAGAATCGATAGCGAGGGGGTCAACAAGGAAGGACCAGAACTTGACACTATCTGGAGTAACATCCTTAATGGTCAGTTCAGAACAGACTGCATCCAACTAGCGGCAAAAGACCGTGACGACAACCAAAGTACGGATGACCACATCGAGGAAGGAGGCACAGGGATAACTGAAGGGCACGTAGGAACCAGGCAGAATCCGATAGCCCATCACTCAAACACGAGTTACAATGCATACCTAGGTCACACAACAACAGGAGGTACGACACCACAGTCCTGTCAATAGGAAGAAGTACAGGGGTTGTTTGTGGGAAAGCAGAAAATATAATCAGCAGGCAGCAAAGGACGAAGGACAAAAGGAGTTTCCATGGTCAAGTATGGGTACACCTCACCCAAGTACAGATACGAGGAGTGGTACTGAAGTTTGTACAACGTGCAGAGCAAATGATTGGCACAGGGATTACGACAGGGCTCCCAAGAGCACACATACTGAGACAGTGAAAAATGACCAGAAGGTACACCTTTACGGGCGGCCCATGATTTCCAAGACGAGCCCACAGATGGAGAAATCCCATAAGAGAAGAAACACTGGGAATAGCCATAGACAGGAGAGAAGCAATTACAGAGGCCATCTTAAACACAAGGAAGGGGCGAATAGGAACAAGAGAAGAACCCAAGGAAAAAAACACCACAAACAAGATGAGATGGTACGAATGAAGAAAACCCATAGTAAGAGAGGCCACCAGGGGAAAGAACCTCTGACAAGCTCCCAGAGGATTACAAGGATGGCGCAAGCGGCCAGAGAAGCCAAGGGTACCTTTCTTACACAGGTCAATCCAAAGGGAAAAGCGATCATCACTAGGTGGGAGAAAGAAATCAACACGACACGCAAGGGCAAAGCCTGGAAGGAACTGATTCAGGAAACAGATGGGATAAGGGACCCAGGGTCCACACAACCCAGAACAACCCTCTACCACAAAATGGTGGAGGAGGCCTGGCGAACAAAGATGTTGATAGGCAAGATGAGCTCTAACCAGAAAGAGACTAGCAGGAAGGATAACAGGGACCACAAAAATTTGCTCACAGAAATCCTGAGTCGCCTCAGCAACCTGGAGGCCAGTGCAAAACGACTAGCTGAGGACCAGAGGAACCAGAAGGAGAAAATGGAACGAATGGCAGGCCAATTCCACCTTTACCTATGCTATGTCCACCACATGGACATCACGCCAGCAGACCGGAGAGGAACACTAGCTTGTATCAGAAAGACGCACACGGTGGTCCAGAGGAATAA
>ML805783.1:197467-221252 GCA_009831015.1 Picea engelmannii | reverse complement strand
AATATCCACTCTACATAATCCAACAGACCCACCCTGATCCCCTCAAGAGCACTTATCAAAATTGACCATGATTGATTAATTGACAAAAAATCAAGAATCATTAGAGAAATTTTGAGGTAAAATATCAGATTCAAGGAAAAAAAATGTGTTATCAACATCAACTTTAAAAGAACCAATAGGATTCAAGATGATGAAGTCAACCATAAGGGTAAACAATTTTGGAGGGAAAGGAAAAAAAACATTTTTTAATTGTATTTTCGACTTATCTCCTTATAGGTTTACTCAAATTTCAAGTGTAGGCACTTATTGGATGTGGAATTAAATTACGCATCCAATGAGTACTCATTGTGCATACTTTTGATAGACCCACATTTGCATAAACTGGAAATACATGAAAACGTGTGTTTCTAAACATGTTTTTTCATGTATTTCCAATTTATCTGACTATGGGTCTATCAAAAGTATGTAGAATGGGTACTCATTATATTCCATATTCAAGGACGAACTACACTTGAAATTTGAGTAAACCTATAGGGAGATAAGTAAAAAATGCAATTAAAAAAATAGTTTTATTTCTTTCCCATAGAAAATTCATAACTCTAATTTTATTATTTTTCACTATTGTTTTATTATTTTCCTTAGGAGGCCCATTTTAGACCTCAAAATTTATCTAATAATTGTTTGGTTATGATGTGAGTTTGTCAAGAGAACTTTGATATAGTGGAGTATATCACAATGGACAATCATGAAAGGATTCACCATGCTACTCTTAGGTTGAATCCTAGAGCTTACTTAGACAAAAAGACTTAGGGTAAGTCATCCATATGTGGCTAGTGGACTACGTTTGACTTGATGCCTCCTAAGGATGCCTCGATCAACATTGCAAGAGAATGAGATGAATCTAAGTACTTCATAAACAACTTATATATAGTGGGTGGATAGATTACAGTTGAGAAGGCATCCCATAGGGTTGTTTGGTTTCAACATGACCATGAGGAACTTTAGTAGATGAATCAACATCACCAGGTCTAGCTAGAGGTCATTATGAATAGGGATCTACAACAACATGATAATCTTTTCTTTTCTAATTAATTGTAATAGATTCAACAATAGTTGGTGAAATTGTGGTCGTATTTGTGCCAAGTAGACCCTTAATTGGTAGAATATGTATTAAATTTGAGGCCCACAAGACATTAGAATATGTCTTCTCTTCTTGGGGAAATTTTCCACAAGTGAATTTGGATTTGCAACTAGATATAGATGATGAACATAGTCATGAAACTAACCAAGTTTATGATTTGTTGGGCACATTGGATTTGTTGATTGATCAAGGTTAGTAAGTTTAGGAACAATTGTAGACAACCACTATAGAAAGTTCCACTATATATGCCATTGTACTAGATTAGATGGTATTGTTGCACATGCGGGAACAACCTAACATTGAGTTGTAATTTCAATTTCAATGGATAAACAAAGAATCCCATACTATGTTTGATCTTTTGAACTCAAGGAAAATGTGGTAGAAATTGAAAAATATGATGATGACCTCTCTATCCTTCAATGAAAAAGCTTTGGTGGATAAGGAAGCTTTATGCAAATTATGTTCCCTACATATACACAATATTTGAACTTGCAACGACTTGATTATTTTGCAAATCCAAAATGGCATATTGTTTTAAGATGTGACCCCCTACCCTACATGCATAACATTTTGTTCTAAGGGATTTGATTGTGTTGGTCAAGTGCACATGTGATTTGAAATCCTTTCAACAATTCAGAGTCCGAGCACTTGAGCTAGTACTAGAGTTGGCCCCTTAGTTTGAAGGGTAGTTGTAGTAAGCAAAGCTAAGTGGTGACCAAGGAAAGTAGGAGGATGACATTGACTAGAGTTGACTTGAGGGAAAGTCAACAAGTGTCATTAGGACTTGTTAATTGCTTGATTTTGTTCAAGGATGATGTGGAATGAGGACACTAGTGCAATACATATAGAGATAAAATGATATCATGTGGAGAAGGTGATCTATAATGGATCATTATATAATTTGTCACATATGTTGGTACTTTTTGGGTGGAAAATTTGGATCTATTGTATTGTAGGACCCAGTTTATGGGTATGTCCCACTTTGGTAATTTGGGTCCAAAACATTTTATAACCATTTGAGGCCTTAAAAAATCATTTATGGGGTAAAAAATATGCAAGATTAAATCCTATCATCTTGATGTTGCTCTACACTTCGAGATATTTCCAACAATGTGAACCTTAATTGAAGTTCATATGTGAAAGTTATGCCTCTCACAAATTGACCTATCTTTTTTACCACCATGGTACTAGGTGAAGGACATGTCAGCTTCCATTACTCACACATGTGGACTATCAAGAATATTCTAGAGGGTTTAAAACCCTAACATTAATTATTGGCTATATTAAATACTAGGTTGCTAGGAAAGGAAGGGGTTTGAGCAGAGCATTGAGAGTGGGATATTGAAGTAGAACAATGGAAGTAGAAGATCTAGTAGCAACCATATTGACCACAAAGTCCATGGAAACTCCATAGTGAGGGAATATTTCTTTGTGTTTTCATTTCATAACTAAGAAGAAAAGAGTAGAGCATAGGCCTCGCCTTCTAGCTGGTTTTTTCTTGTATTTGGTTTTCATAAGGCACATCTCGTGTTGATTGCATGTATGGTGTGTTATTTTCTTGTCCCTTTCATTTTTGTTTCATTTTATTTAGTATTTCATGCATTAAGATTTTAATCATCAAATTTGGAATCTAAGTAAAACACAATATAATAAGAGATTTCATAATATTGTAAGATTTATTATGATGAATTGTTCTAGTGGAATATCCATGGTAGTTTATAGATCATATTGGTATTAAATAATCTTTCTTTAGGGATTTTGTGGGAAGTTGCATCATCCAGTAATTGGTGTAAAGTTTGAAAACCCTAGCCTTGGTAGATGAGCCTAGTAACAATCCACGAGATGAGTTGGAAGAGAGGTTATCAAAGCTAGAAGCACAAGTCACTGACATCTTTCCCAACATGGTCGTCCTCATGACAACTTTAGAGAACAAGTTTCAACTTTTCGGGGAGTTTGGTGGCTCTAAATTAGAAGATGGATTAGACATGAAATTTGGAGATAAGGAAGGCCCAATAAAGGACTTGAAAAAAGGGATAGAGAAAGAGAGACCAAGTTCTAGTGCCAACACTTCTTCCCATTATCTATTTAAAGTGGAAGTAAAAGTGCAAATCAAACCCTACAAAGGTGAGATTGATGTTGTTAAGTTGAATAAATGGTTGAAATAACTAGAGATTGATTTTAGTGTTCATAACATAGAAGAAGAGAAAAATATTTCATTTGTCTAACTGAAGTTATAGGGCCATGCCTAAACTTGGTGGGAAATTCACAAAGAGAAGCTTAGGTTGGAGGGTGATCCCTCAATAACTAAGTTGGAGGTTTTTTAAATCCTCATTAAGTCCCAGTTCTACCCTATTGGGTATGAAGAGGACCAATGGGTTCGTTGGCATTACTGAGGCAAGTTATGCTCTTTAAAACTAGGACAATTGATGAGGCCTATGTACAAACATAGTATCTAGAGAATATGGGGAAGAATAAAGGACAACCAAGTGGTTCCAAGGAAAAATACTAGCAAGATGCTTCCAAGGAGGGAAAGAAGAAGTGGAAATAAAAGGAAAAGAACACAACAACCACTGCACGTCAGTGCAAGGATCCAAAAAACCACTATAACTATTGTAATAACAATGGTCATATAGAAGATAAGTGTTGGAATATGCATCTAGTGTTGAATCCAAAGAACTAGAATAAGGATGCCAACAATAAGAACATGTTAGCCATGTATTCAAGCAACCAGGTGGAGACAAATTTAGATGTAGATGGAAATATTGTCTGCACCACACTACTAAAGGAGATAAGTGTGAGTATCCTTCATCCTAAGAAAGAGAAGGATATGAATAAAATATTCCATATTATGATCCAGATCACAAAGACAAAGGTGTATGCTCTATTTGATTCCAATTCAAAGGCCAGTGTTATAGCAAAAGATATAGTTAGAAAGATTGGATTGGAAGTGCATGTCCATCCTCGCCCATATCCATTGGGATGGGTGAATAACGATGCAAATCTTTGGTTTGCTAAGTGGTGTAAGATCAAATTTTCTATAAGTTCAAACTATATTAATGAAGTGAAGGTAGACAGACTACCCCTTGATGTGTGTGTTGTAGTGTTTGGAATCCCCTACATGTACAAGAGGGATGCAATCTTCATGAGGAGAGAAAACTAGTACTACTTGATCAAGGATGGGAAGTCTTTCATCATCAATTCACATAAAGATAAATCCAATATCACTTTGGTAAGTGATAACCAAGCCAAGAAATTGATTAATTCAAGTAGGAAGTTTGTATTACTCTTTTTAACAGAGAACCAACTAGGAGATGAATCGGTAAAGGTAAAGGCATCTCTAGAGGGATGTACTAAAGAGTAGAAATTTCAGTTGGAGGAGATTTTGAAACCATATAGAGAAGTATTCCAAGATCCTGAATGGTTACCACCTAAGAGGGAAGTAGAGCATGAGATATAATTGTTTCCTGACTCCCCATTGCCAAACATTAGGATGTACAAATAGTCCATCTTGGAAGAAGAAGAAGTGAAGAAGTAGTTGCAACAACTATTGGAGCATGTAGTAATTCAATTAATAACCTCGCATTTTGAGTCACCTATCATCATATTACCCAGGAAGAATGTGACTTAGAGAATGTGTATCAACTATAGGTATTTGAATAATATCACCCTTAAGAATCGATACCCCCTACCCAGGATTGATGAATTTCTAGATCAGTTGTAGCATGCAAAGTACTTTACCAAGTTAGGTATAAAATCAAGATACCACTAGGTACAAGTTAAAGAAGAAGACACCTATAAGACTACATTCAAGACAGGAAAATATCTATATGAATTGTTGGTATTTCATTTTGGTTTATGTAATGCACTGGCTACATTTATGCATTTGATGAATGTTGTATTGCATCCATATCTATATTCATTTGTAATAGTGTACTTAGATGATATATTGGTTATATCTCTACCTGGGAAGAGCATATCTCACATCTCATATAGGTGTTAGAGACTTTGAAAAAGCATAATTTGTTGTCAAACCTGAAGAAATGTGATTTTTCTCAATGATTATTGGTGTATTTGGGGTATGTGATTTGTGCAAGGGAACTCAAGAGGGAAATCAAGATAGATCCTACAAATATGGAGTCCATTCTCAAGTGGCCAACTCCTACTAATTTCATTGAATTTATGATCATTGTTGGGGCATCACAATACTTACAAAAGTCCATAGAATCCTTTTCAGTTGTGGTTGCACCACTCCATACTTACAAAAGTCCATAGAATAATTTTCAATTGTGGTTGCACCACTCCATGCCACTCTATTTGTGGAAATTGATAGGTTTAGCAAGATATGCATTCTCATGCCTTATAAAAGGGCGATCAAGGGCCAAGATGAAAAAAACATGTTCTTTGAAAAGGTTTGGGTGCACTTTAGGATACCAAGGATCATCATCTTAGATAGATATGTTATATTTCTGATTACCTTTTGGAATACACTTTGGGAGAATATGAACACCAATTTGAACAAATGTATACCTTTCCAACCAAAAACAGATGGGTAGACAAAAGTAGTGAATAGGATATTGGTTCAAATTTTGAGGGGTTATGATCAGAAGCATCTCAGGACTTGCAATAAAAAATTGATTTATATTCAACACTCTTATATTAGGGCAATCCAAACTTCTACTAGCAAGTCCCCTTTTGAGACTTTCTTTGAGTATTTTCCACCTTCACCCTTATATGTTGTATATGGACAACAAAGAGCAATGCAAGAATACACCACAAAAGAAGCATTGAAGGATGAAAAAATGGTTGATGGGATTAGGAAAATTCATTTGCAAGTACAAGAGACATAAAAGAAATCACAGGAAAAGTATAAGGCCCATCATGATCAACACAAAATTGAGAAAACATTCAAGATGCGAGACTATAGAGTTTGGTGTAGATTTTAACCTTGTACAATTATTTATTGCATACAGATGTTCAATAAAAGAACAGAAAAGATACAATGGAAAATACACACATTAAACAAATATTTTTCCCCTGGAAACCCAAACTGGGAAAACCAACATATTATATATTCATCTTCTTATACATTGTTTACAATACAATATACATATAGGATCCTATAGCATCCAAAACCCGAATTAGTCAAAAAACCTAATTCCTTAACTGGAAATAGAAAAAACATCAACGAAAACCATGTGCATACAAGGTGTTACAAGGTTACATAGTCAACCATCCAGGGAAACAATGCCCATAGATCCTCTACACCAAGAGAACTTCTCAGTGCTCACAGATTTTGTTAATGAATCTGTAACATTCTTAAAAGTTTTCACCTTCATCAAAAAAACCTTATTTTCTTCAACCATGTCTCTCACAAAGTGATATTGAACATCAATATGATTTGTCTTTGAATGATAAGCTAGGTTCTTCACCAAAAAAATTGCTCTCCGACTATCACAATCTATCCTTACAACTTGTTGTACCAACCCAATACCTGAACACAGTCTTTTTAACCATATTGTTTCCTTTCTTGCATGAGTGGTTTCCATGTTATCATCCTCTGTAGTTGAAAGTACCACTACAGACTGTTTTTTTCTCATCCAACTTATTTTTCCTCCAAATAGGTTAAACACATACCCTCTTGTAGATCTTCTATGATCCAAATCTCCATCCCAGTCTGCATCCACAAATCCATGTTTTTCCAACACTTTGTCCAAACCTGGTCTTCCTTGGTAGCACAATCCATAACTAGTAGTGCCACGCAAATACCTAAAAATTCTATTTATGGTTGTCTAATGCTCCTTCCCTGGTTTTGACATATACCTGCTCAAAACTCCAACTGCATGTGCAATGTTCGTTCTAGTATAGACCATTGCATACATCAAACTGTCAACCGCACTCGCATATGGAACACGAGACATGTCCTCCTCCTTTTCTTGTTTATTGAGACATTGATCTGTAGATAACTTTACACCTACAAGAATAGGGACCCTGACTGGTTTACATTCCTGCATATTAAACCTCTACAATATGGTATATAAATATTTTTTCTGATTTAACCAGAGTTTCCTATTTTCTCGATCTCTTTAATTTCCATGCCCAAAATGAAATTTGCAACACCAAGATCCTTCATGTCAAATTTAGAGGACAATTGAGTTTTCACATCCTGGATAATCTCCTTGTTGTTTCCTATCAACAACATGTCATCCACATACAAGACCAAATAAATCAAATGATCACCAATTAATTTGAAATACACATAGTGATCCTCTTTTCTTCTTATGAAGCCAAGTCCCAACATATAAGTATCAAATTTTTTATACCACATTCTTGGTGACTGTTTTAAACCATAAATGGACTTTTTCATCTTGCATACCAGCTCCTTCTTTCCCTTCACAACAAATCGTTATGGATGCTTCATGTAGATTTCTTCTTCCAGATCCCCATGTAAGAATGTTTTCTTCACATCCATATGTTCTACTTCAAAATCAAATGCAACAACAATAGATAACAGAAATATAATAGAGATTAACTTGGAAAAAGGAGAAAAAATATCACCAAAATCAATTCCCTCAACATGGGAATAACCCTTTTCTACTAACCAAGATTTGTATTTCTCCACTTTTCCTTCTGCATTCAGCTTCTTTTTAAATACCCATTTTCTTCGAATGGGATTTCTTCTGTTGAAAACTCCACTAGATCCCAAGCCTCATTCTTATCCAAGGCTTCCATTTCTTCGACCATGTCTTTTTTCCAGAGTTTTCCATCCTCTGAATCCACTTCCTCCCTAACAGTTCTAGGATCATCATCAGTAATAGACAAAGTAAAATTTGAATGGAAATCAGGTGGAGTATACCTTTCCGGTAGCCTATTTTCCTGAACCGATCTCCTTAATACTTGAGTATGAGGGTCTTTTTCTTCTGATTCTTGTTCTTCTATAGGGTCTAATTAATCATCCTTTGACTCAAACTCTATTTTATCTGGTTCTTTCTTACTTGGTAGGACTTCATATTTGAAAACATCTTTCATTTCTTTAAATACCACATCTCGGCTACACACAACCTTCTTAGTTTATGGGTTCCAAAGCTTATAACCTTTGATACCATCTTTATACCCAATAAGATACACTTTTCAACCTTATTATCTAGCCTAATCATGTTTTCATTTGGAACATGAACATGGGCCTCACAATCAAATACCTTGAGATGTGTGAGAGAGGGTTTCTTACCAATCCATACCTCGTGTGGAGTCTTGAAATCTAGTGTTGATGAGGGTGAACAATTGACCAGGTAACATGCAGTACCCACTACCTCTGCCTAGAATTATTGCCCAAACCCGTCACCACTGAGCATGCATCTTGATTTTTCCATCGGCGTCATGTTCATCCTTTCTACAACTCTGTTCTGTTGAGGTGTATAAGGATTAGTCTTATTCCTTGCTATACCACATTTCTTATATAATTATTCAAATTCATTCTCACATAACTCTCCACCATTATCCGTCCTCGACACCTTAATTATTTTCTCTATTTGATTCTCAACAAGATCCTTAAACTCTTTAAACCTTTCAAAGACTTCAGATTTCTTCCTAAGGAAATATATCCAAGTATTCCTCGAGAATTCATCTATAACTGATACACAGTACATAGATTTTCCCAATGATGGAACAAACATAGGTCCAAACCCATCATTGTGCACTAGATGTAAAATTCATTCTTCCCTCATTGCACTAGAGGGGAATCTTACCTAATTTTTCTTCCCATATACACAATGTTCACATAAATTAAAATCCAGAGAGTAGTTAGACATACCTTCAACCATACCTTTACTGTGTAGTAGTCAAAGACCCTTCTCTCCGATATGCACCAGTTTTTGATTCCACAACATAACCTTTTCTCCAAAGGCTGTAAGAGTTTTTTCTTCTTCGGCTCCAATATCAGGAACAATGGAACTATTAGTCCCATCACTAATAGTTCTTCCTTACATATTATACAGAGTTCCAATCCGAACTCCCTTCAGCAACACCATTGCTCTTCAAACCATCCTGTAGGTTTCTTTTTCAAATATTGTTTTTACCCTTGCATCGTCCATTTTTATTATATAAATAAAATTTATGGCCAATCCTAGGATGTGAAAAACACCAAGCAGTGTTCTAATCCTTCCATCTATGAGCCTCAACTTGACTTTTCCTCATCCTAATATTTTGGATGTCGATTCATCACCTAGGAATACATTACCTTCATCATACCTTTCATATTCACATAACCACTCCCTATGGGGAGTCATATGAAAGGATGCACCTGAGTCAACCAATCATGCCTCATGATCTGCATGTCTGCTTGAAGAATCCAAGTACACATCCTCTCCTTCTTCCTTGGAGGTATTTTCTTCTATAGAGGGAGCACCTTCATATCCCTTCACTCTCTCAATGCTTTTGGATCTACATTTCTTCTTGAAGTGTCGTTCTTTTCCACATCTCCAACATACCTTTACAAACTTTCTAAGAGATTTAAATATACCCTTAGATTTAGATCTCCCACTTGAGGACTTAGAACTATTTCTTTCCTAGGAGCATCATCTTGCAAATAATTCATCTGTGCTCTGTCCTTCCATGTTCTTTTGTCTCATCTCCTCTGAAAGCAAGGATGAGACCACATCATCGAAACTCAAGGTAGTTGTATTACTACCTATGGCCACAACCAAATTATCCCACGAGTCTGGTAAAGAGAACAATAAACCGATACACTTATCTTCATCTGAAATTTTAATATCAATAGATAATAACTGACTTACCATAGTATTGAATGTGTTTAGATGCTCTGTCATCGAGTCTCCATCTCTCATCATTAGGTTATACAACTTCTTTCATAGGAAAATTTTATTTACAAGGGACTTGGATTGATACAAATTCCCCAACTTATCCCATAACTCTTTGGTTGTAGCTTCCCTTGACACATTTAGTAATATTGAATCTGAGAGACACAATCGGATTGTGTTCTTCACCTTCTGATCCAACTTTTTCCAGTCATTTGTTGATGCTCATGTAGGTACAGTACCTGGATCCACCGCAATCCACTGATCTTTGTCTACCAACATATATTTCATCTTGAAATTACATAGCTCAAGGTAGAGTTAGCAGAAGATACAGTTTTAGAGAAGAAGTACAAAAGAACAATACAGGGGAAGTATGAACTTTGGTAGGTTGGGTTGAAAACAAATTCCAAGCAAGTCCAAATGGTACTCCGGGGAGAAGCTAGAGGAAAAATTCCACACCTCCTTCAATAATATATTTTTGGGACCAAAAACCTCCCTAAATGAGGAGGTATGATCTAGAATGGATCATTATATAAGTTTTAATCTATTTTGGTACTTTATGGGTGGAAAAAATGGATTTATTGGCTTGTAGGCCCCATTTTATGGGAAGGTCCCACTTTGGTGATTTCATTGTGATTTGGAGTCCAAAACCTTCTAAAACCCATTAAAGGCCTTAAACAACCATTTTCATGGTCAAAATTTTGTGAGCTTAGCTCACAACCTCTCAACATTGTTCTACACTTCGAGACATTTCTAACTGTGTGAATATCACCTCAAGTGGAGTTCATATGAAGAACTTATTCCTCATGCAAGTTGACCTATCATGTTGACCACCATGATATTGACTGGATGCCATGTTAGCTTCCATTACTCACACATGTGAAGTTATTCATATGTGGACTATCAAGAATATTTTGGAGGGTCCAAAACCCTAACATCAATTGGGGGTTGAGGCATGCAAAGACCCTAACCATGACCCTAGATGACTATTAGGCTATATTAAATACTAGGATGCTAGGAAAGGAAGGGGTTCCATTATTATTTTATTGAGTATTGTTTCATAGGAGAGTAGAGAATTGAGAGTGTATATTGAAGAAAAACAAATGAAGTATAAGATCATGTAGCAACCATATTAGTCATAGTGCCCATAGAAACTCCATAGTGAGTGCTCCTTTCTTTGTATTTGCATTTCATAACTGAGAATAAAAGAGTAGAACATATAGGCCTAACCTTCTAACTAGGTTTTTGTCATTTTCGGTATTCCTTGGGTACATATTGTGTTCATTGTGTGGATAGTGTGTTATTTTCTTATCTCTTTCATTTTAGTTTCATTTTATTTAGTATTTCATGCATTAAGCTAGTAATATTAAATCTAAAATCTAAGTAAAACACAAAATAGTAAGAGTTTTTAGAATATTTTAAGATCTATTGTGATGAACTATTCTAGTGGAATATCCATGGTAATTTATAGATCATAAAGAAAAGGAACTTTGTCAACCCAAAGACATACTGGATTTGTAGGAAAGCATCCCTAGTTTTGTAGCTTTGAGAAACTATGTTATGTGCGTGCATCTTCAATATATAATAAGGTAGTTGAATAAGTTAGTTATTCTAGGGCTTTGATCTGTCAAAGATGATTATAGGGAAAAAAATTATAAATGATCTTTGTGGGATAAGGGAAAGGGTCATTGAGAGTTGATAGATAGTTGGTTCTAATATTGAGTTGAGAATTGAACGTTGGGTCTTTTGATGTCACTGTTATGGTTGCTAAAGGTTGTTGTGATTGTTTTGATATTGTATGGATATGTTGTTGGTGTGTTGCAGAAGAAATGATGTATTTTCTAGTTATTTTTTAATGGAATAATACAATACCACTTGTTCTAAATATGTTTGTTTACATTATATTTGGATGATGTGTATGTGTTGTTGCTTCATACTTCTTTCATATTCAATGTATGATTAAGTAATATTAATTTGGTATTTTTCGAATAAGTATAAGTAATGGAAAGCATCTATAATGATAATGTAGTAATTGGTTGTTCATTATGGCTAACCTCATTTTTCCATGCACCCCACCTAGTACAAATCTTGGCAATGTTATTTAGGTGAGACCTTCCCTATTATAGGGATTGATAATGTTGATACTATACTACAATGGACTTTGTTGGATTCCCATGTAGGCCAAACATATTTTTTTTCATTTTCAAACATCTAGGTTCACTCTAGCTCATCTCCCAACCCTCATCTCTCCTCCCACCCTCCTCCCCCTCCCTCCTCCCTCTAACCCTCCCCCTTCTCAAATCCAATAACTTGTGTAGGAAAAACTACTAAGTAGCATACCTAGCTTTGTTGGGTTGCACTTTATTATGAGTCCACCTTGGTTAAATCCCCCTTTTCATGAATGGTTTTAGCACACACACTTAATTATGAATTTTTGTATCTGTATTGTACGAATGACCCATTGCTTTCACATACTTGTAGAAAATAGGGTTATTTTTCATAGCCATATGTATGGTTTACGTTGAATGCATATGTTTTAGGCTGTTAACACTCATAGTTTCACTATTATGGAGAGATATATACTTCCACATTCTATGTAATGACTACATATGACATCCAAACATTCACAAAACTATTTTGTTGAACTTCCTTGCACTTTGTTAAAGGTCCCTCCTTAGCATACCAAAATTTTGCTACGCTAAAAGATCACTTGCAAATTTGCAATTTCCTATCACCTATCACACTATTATGATTACAAGGATCATCTATCTCCATAAACCATAGTTCACCTACTGAAGGTTTATACTATTGATGTCTCTTGCTTATTGATTTGGATCTCCTTTTGTTGGATCAATTTATTGTATCTTATGGTGTCTTGGTTCCATCCATTTGTACTTCGGTCAACCTTCATCCCCACCTTAGCAAAGCTTCATCATATATTTTTTAGAGAGGAGGAAATATTCATTATTGAGGCCACATTAGGTCCCATATACGTTACAACAATGTGTGTGTGTGTGTGTGTGACTTTCTTGTTGTAAAACTTGAGCGGGCCTAATGGTTAAGAACATTGTTTCCTCTTTGGAGGTCACATGTTCGAATCTAGATGGGGTAGAGTATGTACACCTCCATAGAATAAGTAGTCAAATCATTGCATGGAGGGGGTCCCTTGTCCAACAAATGAGGGGACTTCATACGTCAATTTGGTGTCTAGCTAAGCCATGGCCATGAAAAAATATTAGTATTTATTATTGTTGTCCAAATAAATTATCCTTGCATGTTTTCACATGTGAATTTCAACATAACTTTAGGTATGTTGAGAGGTTATCACCTTCCTTAATTGCTTTATATGTGTGTCTTCCCTAAGACCAAATAGATGTTAGTAGATTAGAGTAAAGTTGGATAGATCATATTTTCACATAGTTGTGGTATGCTTAGGAAGTAAATAAACCCAAGGTTCCTTTTCACAATTTGCTTGACCACAAAAGGAAACTAGGTAACAAACATAATGCTTTCTACTTTACTTTCATTAGGTTTAAAAGGGATTAATTGGGCTAAATCTAACTCTGATTCCATTGTTTTGTTTATATTTCTCTATTGTGAGCTAGTAGATTAACTAGAACACCAAAGCAAAGGAGCTAAATAAACCTTGTTTATGATCTATTTTTTCTTTGTTAATTGTTTTTTTAGTCTACTTTTTGATACTACAATTCATTATTAAGCTCAAATGATTAATCCCCAACGACTAAGGTACATTGCATAATATTGAAACCTGAATAAACTTAGTTGCCTCATCCTTCTAGCTCATTATGCCCTAGTTTGGTAGAGTGATGGCATTCCCTCTAGATTTAGCTTCCTTGTTATTTTCCTAAGATGCTTGACCTCTTGGTTGGAACGTGCTTATCCCACTTCTTCATTTCAAGACTTATTTCCCATTCATCTCTTAGGATAGTGTGGCACGCTACATATTAAACAAAGGTGGTGAAACAAAACACATACCTAAAAATAAACCATGAATTCTACCTTTGTAATGGACAAAGTTGATATATTGGTATATATATTCCATCTATCAAAGTGTGGTTGAATACGAGAATCTACTTAAGTTATCCTTAAAAAACCCCTTAGATTAAAAAAAGAATGAAAATGAAGTTGGAGGGCCATTAAATTTGTTGTGCATGTCAAAAAAATATTATCTCAAATGTAAAGCATTTGGAAGAAGAGGAATCTTCTCGTACTTGAACTTGTATTAGTTTAATATAAATTGTAATTAATGGATAATATACATGCATTTGAAATACAAAATTGAATTATTTTTATGTCATGGTTCTATTATAGTGGAGTTCAATAAAAAAATTTCAAAGAAAACTTTATAGAGAAATTCAAAGGATGTTTTTCCACATTCATGGCTGGTATACCTAGTAAACTTATACATGTAGACTAGTATGTCTTACCCACGGTGATTCAAACCAATCACCTATTAGCATGGAAAAAGTCAAATACCTAGTAACATTGACGATAATTGTGTGAGACAACCCCTTAAACTAATTAAGTTCAACACACACATCATGATATCACGATCATCGATGATATGTTGTTAACAAAGACATCATAAATTAAAAATTTAAATCCAATTGAATCCTTAAAATTACTAACCATTATTATAACTAACAATTAAGTTACACTACATCCGATATTCTAAATAAGTGAGGGTCTCACTAGATTCCACCCCAATTCTAAAAATCAATAATCAATTTCATTATGGACTTTAGGATATGACAAGTGAGAGTCTCACTAGATTCCACTCCCACTTCTAAAAATCAATAATCAATTTCATTATAGACTTTAGGATATGACAAATTGCAAAGGATTTTGTGGTAAATAAAAGTAAAATGCATCTATTAAAGTCCATTTTAGTACACTTTACTTTTTGATAATTAATAATTCAATTGAGTGTAGAATATGAAAATGTGTGAAGGAGAACGAAATTTAGCCCAAAATCCTTGAAAATGTGAGAAATCATCAAGAATATCATACCCTAACAACAAAGTCATAAAAATGTGGAATGCATGTCCATCTTAATCAATTTCATTTTGAATAATCAATATTCTGAAATTTCTGAAATGTGGAATGCATGTCCATCTTAATCAACTTCATTTTGAATAATCAATATTCTGAAAATGTCGAATGCATGTACATCTTAATCTTAATCAACTTCAGTTTGAATAATTATCTTAATCAACTTCAGTTTGAATAATCAATATTATGTGGTAATAATCAAGGGTAATGTGGAGTTAAGAAATGAAAAATAAATCAATTTCATTTTAAATAATCAACAATATTCCATAGTAATACTCAATAATATTTCATAGGATTAATAAGTAATATTTCATTGTAATATTCAAGGGCATCGTGGTGTTTACATCATAATAACTAATCAATTTCATTTTGAATAATTAATAAAGAAAAACAAATTTTGGATTTTAGATATGAAAAATTGTGAAGAAAATTATGATCCAACTTAACATCCATCTTAATCAACTTTAGATTTGATATCAATAATAAATTTCATTATGAATTAAAATGTAACACAAATTGTTTATAGTGTTAGGTAACTACAATCCATTATACTTAATCAAAATTTGATAAAGTAAGTTATTTGTGTGGGTTTGGGTCCAAGACCATAGTGTTAGGTAACTAAAATTCATTATATCTAATCAAAATTTGATAAAAGTAAGTTACTTGTTTGGGTCCATGACCATAATGGACATTTCCATAGTTTGTTTAGAGGACCACCATGCACATTTTCATGGTGATCCAAGTGGATATCGATGGCCACCCACCTATTCCAACTAGCTCACATACAATTTTCATCTTGGCATTTTTTTCTAGTTTTTTTGGTCCTAAACTTTCGGGATCGGTTTGAAGCCCTAAAGAACTTTTTTTGGGCTCGCCACAGTCACACTATAAACAGAGTCAAATTGTGATGACAAAATGTGTGGTCCTTGGATAAAACATTCCAACGGTCTATCGTGCACCTAAAACGAAGATCATATGCAAAAGTTATGACCCTGGGAAGTTGATGTACCAACTTACCCCATTGGGACCCACATGACTTTTGGCGCTTCATCTCTTAGGGTTAGGTTTTATGTCTAGGGTTTTTTTATTACTTCTAGATGCTAAAAAATCCTAGAGGCCTCATTGTAATGTGCTCAAACGAATACGCGTAGCCTCCACATCTTTTTTGAGGGATTAGCTACCACCATTCGAGCAAGATTGTTTTTATTCTGCATTTTATAGTTTCAGTAGATTTATTTATTGAATAGAAGTCAAGTTTCACTATATCTTTGTTATTGTTCATTGTATCTTTGTGTTAATGTTATAGATCTGTGTTTCATTTCGTTCCGCTCATAAAGTCATATCTCATGGTTTGTTTGTAATGTTCATAGAGAATAAATAGAGGATATTTTCATTGTAATGATGTCACTTAATGAATGTATAAGCACAATGTAATTAACATGAAGATTGACAAGGTTCGTATCATTGAATC
Source organism: Picea engelmannii (assembly GCA_009831015.1). Lineage (NCBI taxonomy): Eukaryota > Viridiplantae > Streptophyta > Pinopsida > Pinales > Pinaceae > Picea > Picea engelmannii. The sequence continues at coordinate 204,757 of ML805783.1, read as the reverse complement.
AAACAACTTCAACTTAGTAAAGTTACTTAAGACGCAAAAGAGGTTGAACAACAGATGTAATGTGTTGGTTAAACCATTGAGGAAGAGTGGAGAAGGATGCCCTCCAAAATATAAACACTTTTGAAAGAAATATCATAACTAAGTTTAAAAGGAAAATGTAGAGTAACATGGACACTAAGAATGAATAAGAAAGTAAAATTAATAAAACAAATTATTAACAAGATCAGAATTATATTTTTATCATTGTTCCATTAAAAAACAATATTACAAAGATCTAAACAAATTCCTACCAGTTTCATAGTGAGACAAGCCATTAAAAAGCTTTAGCACAAAAATAAATATAAACTCTTCAAAAATAATAATGTAAATAGTGAAAAACATTTTCTTTTGGATTATTCAACTTATACAAATATTAAATCTAATTTTTAAAAGATTGAAAATAAAACGAGATTTAAAATAACATTTTGTTTCCAAGGATTCAATCACTAAAAAAATACTTGAAAAATCAAATTAATTAATTTAAGTTTATAGATCTCATAAATCAAAGTTAATCCCATAAACAATTATTATAATCATTGCATATATATTTAAATTGTAAAATAATCTATTTTTTTAAATCTTTATGAATGGATAAAAATTTATCATAAAAATAATTTAATAGATTAAATTAATTAATTTAAATTTATAGATCAGTAAATCAAAATTGGTTTCAACAAACAATAATCGCCCTATATCATATACACACTTCAATTATAAATTAGTCTCAATTTCTTTTTATCGTGACGAATGCTCAATAAAAATTAAAAATGAATTTATTATTTATATAATAAAAATTAAAAATGTCTACAAAGAATTTAATAGGGAAACAAACTCTCCACCTAAGGAGGGGTTCATTGGGCTTGGCCATACTGGAACACCACTTTTCCACTTTCATTTGATAACTCCAATGACAACAAAAATTATATGATAATTTTTGTGACTATAGATTATATGATAATTTTTGTGACTATAGATGGATAAAATTATCATAGGAAAAATATAATGATGTTACATGTGATATTTTTAGAAAAACATAATGATGTTATATGTGATATTTTTATGAAATAAAGGGATAACCAAAATTTAGAATATAATATTTATTGATAGTTTTGATAGATTATATGACAATTTTTGTGACTATAGATAAATACAAAATTACCATAGAAAAAATATAATAATGTTACATGTGATATTTTTAGGAAAAATATAATGATGTTATATGTGATATTTTTATGAAATAAAAGGATTTATTGGCATTTATATGTAGATAATTAACATGGAACACATTATTAGAGTTGATGATTCCATTGACAACCAAATTTCAGACTGTATTTGTTATAGATTATGTCACCATTCTTGATACTAGGCACAAAATTACTTCAAGCATAATATAATGATGGTAATATTTTATGAAATGAATTATTAACTTTTATACATGGACAATTAGCATAGAATACATTGTTGGAGTTTTTTTTTTTTTTTTCTATTCCATGGTTTTTCTTATTATGTAAAAGATATTTCGATATGTAATGAAATATCCTATTGTTATAATGTACTGGTCATATTTTTTCTTTTGTATGACTCTCTTATTTGTGTATGCATTTGCAAAATGTATAATTTTTTTTAATTGAATGAAATATATGATTTTTTTCTTTTAAATTTTTTTAAGGTAACAATTAAAAATTAAAAATGAATCTTTGGATACATGATATACTTGAAAACAAAGTAATCTAAACACATCATAAATTAACTTTTTTTTATCTATTCAAAATAGGAAACTAACATTTTTTTACTGAAATTCAACATGAATCATTTTGGTTTGATGAAATCAAATAAATTAGATATTAACCTTACACACTTTGATTATAGTAGGGGTATACTAGGGTGTTGAATCTATTTTTGCATTAAAAAAAATAAACCCGTCAATTTAAAATTGCAATTTCAACAAAGATTGCTTGATCGAATTTCAATGATGACAAACCAGAAAGGAAAAAAATGTATAATGTTTAGTGTTTTTTCTAAGTAGTCTAAACTTACCAGGAATTAGCTTTTTTCCGACCATTCAAAATAACTGGAACAAAAAATAACATTTTTGGCCTATAATCTGACTGGAATAATTTTGGATTGATGGATTCGTAAATATTAGATATTAACATTGCACACTTTCATTGCAGTGGATGTATTAGATGGTTATGAATCCATTTCTGCACAAAAAACAACAATTTCATCAATCCAAAATTGTAACTTCAACGAAGATTACCCGACCAAATTTTGTAGATGGAAAATAGAAAAAGGTTGAAAATGTAGAACGTTTAGCTTTTCCAAGTAGTCTAAGCGCACGACGAATTGTTTCAAGCCATTGAAAACAACAAAAAGGGAAACTAACATTTTTAGCCTAAAATTTGGTGGGAATCATTTTGGATTGATGAAGTCACAAATATTAGATGTTAACATTTCACGATCCATTTGTGCATAAGACATTTTTCATAAAACCTTTACCCTTCTTTATTGAAAACACTTCCAATAAACCCAATAATTATTTGTGCCTTCATGATTGCAAATAATATGACAAAAGTTGTCATCACTAGTGGTATCTTGCTAGTGATGACACCACGTGGCACACTTCCAATATTCTACATTGGATCATATTTTCCAATATGAAGGTAGTATATTGCCACATTTATATCTTATTTGCCTAATTTCCCTACCACCTAGCATAGCGAGTTGTGATTGGATAGTGGGCACCCCTTTATTCCTCTTCTAGAAGGTAAGTGTGTGGCATAGAGGTGGTTTGACTTTTGATAGCTCGTCGGTAAGTTGGGACGAGTTTTTCGACTTCCATGGCAACTATTGGAGCTATATAAACCAAGCTAACTTGCTAAGTATTTGCATGAAAACTATGTTTTTGAGAATATTTATAATCAATGTGCAGGGGAATTGAACATGAATGACAAAATGTGTAGTGAAGGTTTCTTTGATAGCGAGGAAGAGGAATTGGTGGAGTAAGCATAGATATGGAAGTGCACATTCACATTTATAGAGTCCTTGGTTGTGAAGTGCATTGTTCTATCATAAATCCCTAACATGATCACCTATGAAATCCCCCACGCCACTCTTTCTCTTAAAGAAATCATGGTCGAATTGTCAAGAAATTACTTTCACATATCTATAAATAATATAATGTTTTTTCTTAATTATATATATGGTTTTCCTTGAGCATATATGGTTTAGAGTGTGAATACTCATGATTTGGTAATTAACCCATGAAGCTCTCATGCCCCTCTTTCTCTTAAATAAATCATGTCTAAGTTGTCAAGAGATTGCTTTCACATATCTATAGATAATATAATGTTTTTTCTTAGTCATATTTATAGTTTTCCTGCTTTCACATATCTATAGATAATATAATGTTTTTTCTTAGTCATATTTATAGTTTTCCTTGAACATATATGGTTTAGAGTGTGAATACTCATGGTTTGATAATTATGGAGAGAGCTCTACTTCGACATTGTGTGTAAGAATTATTTATTACATCTAAACATTTTCAAATCCAATTTGTTACACCTTGCACTTGTTAAAGGTGGAAGAATTATTTATGACATCTAAACATTTTCAAATCCAATTTGTTACACCTTGCACTTGTTAAAGGTGGAAGAATTATTTATGACATCTAAACATTTTTAAATCCAATTTGTTACACCTTGCACTTTGTTAATTCCTCTTCCTCTACAAGTATTCTTGTGATCCTTTATTCAAGGTATCAGGAATATTCCTCTACAAAATGTGTCTTCAGATAGTCTAACCTATTGATTTGCCACCAAACAAGATATTATTGTAGCAATGGCTATATGGGATGCTCGAGTATAAAAAGTTTAAAGATTTTCACTACTCTGTGTTAGAGAGATACATGTTTATTGGTTCATTATTTTTAATTTAATGTTTATTGGTTCATTATTTTTAATTTATTGTACAATTATACAATTTTAAATTGATCAACATTAATTGGAAATTAGCAAAATGAATTTTTATGGTTTTCATCAATTTAGTTGGTTTTTGTTTGGAGATTTTGTAAAATTTATTGTGCAATTATACAATTTTAAATTGACAACCATTAATTGGAAATTAGCAAAATGGATTTTTATGGTTTTCATTAATTTAGTTGGTTTTTATTTGGAGATTTTGTAAAATTTATTGTATAATTATACAACTTTAAATTGATGAACATTAATTGTAAATTAGCAAAATGGATTTTTATGGTTTTCATCAATTTATTTGGAGATTTTGTAAAACAATTGAGGCATGTTAGAACCATAAGGAAATAAGAGAGTTTCATGTGGAGCCATGTTCATCACTAGAACATGGTGCATTTTGAATAAAATGCATCCTACCCAACAATGGAATACGATTTTAATGGGGTGGCACCCATTGATTTATTACAAAAGAAACCTAAGGGATGCTTCCCCACTTTCATGGATAGCATAAAACCCTCATTGTAAACTAGTGCACCTAATCTAGGGGATTCAAACTAAGGGATGTTTCCCCGCATTCATGGATGACATACCTAGTAAACCATCATTGTAAACTAGTGCACCCAACCTAGAGGGGTTCAAACTAACCTAACCTCTAACACACAACTAGCCAAATGCCCAATAATGTTATCCACAATCTATTGAGTTAACCCATTGAACTAATCACTAGAGAATTATAAATATTGTCTCTGTATTAATTTAGTATAATACCCACTTTAACATGAGTAATTATGGAAAGTCACAAACTTAATCATTATAGCCAAAATGGTTTTTAAAATAAAACTTCCAAATTACACACAATTTGGCTTACAAAAAATTAAGAGACATTACATCAAATTCATGAGTTTCTTTTTAATGGAATTGCCACCCTTCATCCTACAACAAGTGTAAATAACAATGGTCTCTAGTACAAAGGCATGTAATGTGCTTTTGGCACAACTTGTATCTCTACTCATGGCTTAAACTAATGATTATATGTTCAAGAAATATGGTATGATCTCCTTGCTCATCTCTCCACTGATGCAAACTCACTAAGTGAAACCTCTAATCTCAAGGGCCATGTTCTATTCACATGTTTTCCTCTTTAAGCTTCATCCCATCTATAGCCAAAAGGTCATCAGCTAATTGACTAATTGTCTCTTGATAGGTATAACAATGATGTTATTGTGGCTTTGTGCTAGTGATAACCTATCACTAGCACCTCAATCATTTAATGCTTCAGTTTCCCTTAAATAAAGACTTAAGCTATTTTTTCAAATTTTTAGTTTGTTCCTTTATAGATCACACATCCACCATAAGGTTTTTGTTGGTTCCTCAACAACTTCAAATGATCAGCATTTGGTGTGTAAATATCTCCAACACTATTTTATAAACCATTTACCTTTAGTTGGAAGTTTCCTTTTTAATTTCCTTTACAAACGTTTTTATGATACTCTTCGAGTATCATGGATTTTTCTATGCAAAAGGGATTTATTGACATTTATATGTAGATAATTAACAGGGGACGCATTATTAGAGTTGATGATTCCATTGACAACCAAATTTCAGACTGTATTTGTTATAGACTATGTCACCATTCTTGATACTATAGACAGGCACAAAATTATTTCAAGCATAATATAATGATGGTCATATTTTATGAAATGAATTATCAACTTTTATACATGGACAATTACCCTGGAATACATGGTTGGAGTTTTTTTTTTTTCTATTCCATGGTTTTTATTATTATGTAAAAGATATGTAATGACAGATACTATTGTTATAATGTACTGGACACATTTTTTCTTTTGTATGACTCTCTTATTAGTGTATGCATTCGCAAAATGTATCATTTTTTTTAATTGAATGAAATATATGATTTTTTTCTTTTAAATTTTTTTGGGGTAACAATTAAAAATTAAAAATGAATCTTTGGATACATGATATACTTGAAAACATTAGATACATGATTCGTAAATATTAGATGTTAACATTGCACACTTTCATTGCAGTGGATGTATAAGATGGTTATGAATCCATTTCTGCACAAAAAAAAACAATTTCATCAATCCAAAATTGTAACTTCAACGAAGATTGCCCGACCAAATTTTGTAAATGGAAAATAGAAAAAGGTTGAAAATGTAGAACGTTTATCTTTTCCAAGTAGTCTAAGCGCACGACAAATTGTTTCAAGCCATTGAAAACAACAAAAAGGGAAACTAACATTTTTAGCCTAAAATTTGGTGGGAATCATTTTGGATTGATGAAGTCGCAAATATTAGATGTTAACATTTGACGATCCATTTGTGCATAAGACATTTTTCATAAAAACTTTACCTGTCTTTATTGAAAACACTTCCAATAAACCCAATAATTAGTTGTGCCTTCATGATTGCAAATAATATGACAAAAGTTGTCATCACTAGTGGCATCTTGCTAGTGATGACACCACGTGGCACAGTTCCAATATTCTACATTGGATCATATTTTCCAATATGGAGGTAGTATATTGCCACATTTATATCTTCTTTGCCTAATTTCCCTACCACCTAGCATAGTGAGTTGTGATTGGATAGTGGGCACCCCTTTATTCCTCTTCTAGAAGGTAAGTGTGTGGCATAGAGGTGGTTTGACTTTTGATAGCTCATCGGTAAGTTGGGACAAGTTTTTTGACTTCCATGGCAAGTATTGGAGCTATATAAACCAAGCTAACTTGCTAAGTATTTGCATGAAGACTATGTTTTTGAGAATATTTACAATCAATGTGTAGGGGAATTGAACATGAATGACAAAATGTGTAGTGAAGGTTTCTTTGATAGCGAGGAAAATGAATTGGTGGAGCAAGCATAGACATGGAAGTGCACATTCACCTTTATAGAGTCCTTGGATGTGAAGTGCATTGTTCTACCAGAAATCCCTAACATGATCACCCATGAAATCCCCCACGCCACTCTTTCTCTTAAAGAAATCATGATCGAACTGTCAAAAAATTACTTTCACATATCTATAAATAATATAATGTTTTTTCTTAATCATATATATGGTTTTCCTTGAGCATATATGGTTTAGAGTGTGAATACTCATGGTTTGGTAACTAACCCATGAAGCCCTCATGCCCCTCTTTCTCTTAAAGAAATCATGTCTAAGTTGCCAAGAGATTGCTTTCACATATCTATAAATAATATAATGTTTTTTCTTAGTCATATTTATAGTTTGCCTTGAACATATATGGTTTAGAGTG
>ML805783.1:176110-197367 GCA_009831015.1 Picea engelmannii | reverse complement strand
AAATTAATATTACTTAATCATACATTGAATATGAAAGAAGTATGAAGCAACAACACATACACATCATCCAAATATAATGTAAACAAACATATTTAGAACAAGTGGTATTGTATTATTCCATTAAAAAATAACTAGAAAATACATCATTTCTTCTGCAACACACCAACAACATATCCATACAATATCAAAACAATCACAACAACCTTTAGCAACCATAACAGTGACATCAAAAGACCCAACGTTCAATTCTCAACTCAATATTAGAACCAACTATCTATCAACTCTCAATGACCCTTTCCCTTATCCCACAAAGATCATTTATAATTTTTTTCCCTATAATCATCTTTGACAGATCAAAGCCCTAGAATAACTAACTTATTCAACTACCTTATTATATATTGAAGATGCACGCACATAACATAGTTTCTCAAAGCTACAAAACTAGGGATGCTTTCCTACAAATCCAGTATGTCTTTGGGTTGACAAAGTTCCTTTTCTTTATGATCTATAAATTACCATGGATATTCCACTAGAATAGTTCATCACAATAGATCTTAAAATATTCTAAAAACTCTTACTATTTTGTGTTTTACTTAGATTTTAGATTTAATATTACTAGCTTAATGCATGAAATACTAAATAAAATGAAACTAAAATGAAAGAGATAAGAAAATAACACACTATCCACACAATGAACACAATATGTACCCAAGGAATACCGAAAATGACAAAAACCTAGTTAGAAGGTTAGGCCTATATGTTCTACTCTTTTATTCTCAGTTATGAAATGCAAATACAAAGAAAGGAGCACTCACTATGGAGTTTCTATGGGCACTATGACTAATATGGTTGCTACATGATCTTATACTTCATTTGTTTTTCTTCAATATACACTCTCAATTCTCTACTCTCCTATGAAACAATACTCAATAAAATAATAATGGAACCCCTTCCTTTCCTAGCATCCTAGTATTTAATATAGCCTAATAGTCATCTAGGGTCATGGTTAGGGTCTTTGCATGCCTCAACCCCCAATTGATGTTAGGGTTTTGGACCCTCCAAAATATTCTTGATAGTCCACATATGAATAACTTCACATGTGTGAGTAATGGAAGCTAACATGGCATCCAGTCAATATCATGGTGGTCAACATGATAGGTCAACTTGCATGAGGAATAAGTTCTTCATATGAACTCCACTTGAGGTGATATTCACACAGTTAGAAATGTCTCGAAGTGTAGAACAATGTTGAGAGGTTGTGAGCTAAGCTCACAAAATTTTGACCATGAAAATGGTTGTTTAAGGCCTTTAATGGGTTTTAGAAGGTTTTGGACTCCAAATCACAATGAAATCACCAAAGTGGGACCTTCCCATAAAATGGGGCCTACAAGCCAATAAATCCATTTTTTCCACCCATAAAGTACCAAAATAGATTAAAACTTATATAATGATCCATTCTAGATCATACCTCCTCATTTAGGGAGGTTTTTGGTCCCAAAAATATATTATTGAAGGAGGTGTGGAATTTTTCCTCTAGCTTCTCCCCGGAGTACCATTTGGACTTGCTTGGAATTTGTTTTCAACCCAACCTACCAAAGTTCATACTTCCCCTGTATTGTTCTTTTGTACTTCTTCTCTAAAACTGTATCTTCTGCTAACTCTACCTTGAGCTATGTAATTTCAAGATGAAATATATGTTGGTAGACAAAGATCAGTGGATTGCGGTGGATCCAGGTACTGTACCTACATGAGCATCAACAAATGACTGGAAAAAGTTGGATCAGAAGGTGAAGAACACAATCCGATTGTGTCTCTCAGATTCAATATTACTAAATGTGTCAAGGGAAGCTACAACCAAAGAGTTATGGGATAAGTTGGGGAATTTGTATCAATCCAAGTCCCTTGTAAATAAAATTTTCCTATGAAAGAAGTTGTATAACCTAATGATGAGAGATGGAGACTCGATGACAGAGCATCTAAACACATTCAATACTATGGTAAGTCAGTTATTATCTATTGATATTAAAATTTCAGATGAAGATAAGTGTATCGGTTTATTGTTCTCTTTACCAGACTCGTGGGATAATTTGGTTGTGGCCATAGGTAGTAATACAACTACCTTGAGTTTCGATGATGTGGTCTCATCCTTGCTTTCAGAGGAGATGAGACAAAAGAACATGGAAGGACAGAGCACAGATGAATTATTTGCAAGATGATGCTCCTAGGAAAGAAATAGTTCTAAGTCCTCAAGTGGGAGATCTAAATCTAAGGGTATATTTAAATCTCTTAGAAAGTTTGTAAAGGTATGTTGGAGATGTGGAAAAGAACGACACTTCAAGAAGAAATGTAGATCCAAAAGCATTGAGAGAGTGAAGGGATATGAAGGTGCTCCCTCTATAGAAGAAAATACCTCCAAGGAAGAAGGAGAGGATGTGTACTTGGATTCTTCAAGCAGACATGCAGATCATGAGGCATGATTGGTTGACTCAGGTGCATCCTTTCATATGACTCCCCATAGGGAGTGGTTATGTGAATATGAAAGGTATGATGAAGGTAATGTATTCCTAGGTGATGAATCGACATCCAAAATATTAGGATGAGGAAAAGTCAAGTTGAGGCTCATAGATGGAAGGATTAGAACACTGCTTGGTGTTTTTCACATCCTAGGATTGGCCATAAATTTTATTTATATAATAAAAATGGACGATGCAAGGGTAAAAACAATATTTGAAAAAGAAACCTACAGGATGGTTTGAAGAGCAATGGTGTTGCTGAAGGGAGTTCGGATTGGAACTCTGTATAATATGTAAGGAAGAACTATTAGTGATGGGACTAATAGTTCCATTGTTCCTGATATTGGAGCCGAAGAAGAAAAAACTCTTACAGCCTTTGGAGAAAAGGTTATGTTGTGGAATCAAAAACTGGTGCATATCGGAGAGAAGGGTCTTTGACTACTACACAGTAAAGGTATGGTTGAAGGTATGTCTAACTACTCTCTGGATTTTAATTTATGTGAACATTGTGTATATGGGAAGAAAAATTAGGTAAGATTCCCCTCTAGTGCAATGAGGGAAGAATGAATTTTACATCTAGTGCACAATGATGGGTTTGGACCTATGTTTGTTCCATCATTGGGAAAATCTATGTACTGTGTATCAGTTATAGATGAATTCTCGAGGAATACTTGGATATATTTCCTTAGGAAGAAATCTGAAGTCTTTGAAAGGTTTAAAGAGTTTAAGGATCTTGTTGAGAATCAAATAGAGAAAATAATTAAGGTGTCGAGGACGGATAATGGTGGAGAGTTATGTGAGAATGAATTTGAATAATTATATAAGAAATGTGGTATAGCAAGGAATAAGACTAATCCTTATACACCTCAACAGAACAGAGTTGTAGAAAGGATGAACATGACGCCGATGGAAAAATCAAGATGCATGCTCAGTGGTGACGGGTTTGGGCAATAATTCTAGGCAGAGGTAGTGGGTACTGCATGTTACCTGGTCAATTGTTCACCCTCATCAACACTAGATTTCAAGACTCCACACGAGGTATGGATTGGTAAGAAACCCTCTCTCACACATCTCAAGGTATTTGATTGTGAGGCCCATGTTCATGTTCCAAATGAAAACATGATTAGGCTAGATAATAAGGTTGAAAAGTGTATCTTATTGGGTATAAAGATGGTATCAAAGGTTATAAGCTTTGGAACCCATAAACTAAGAAGGTTGTGTGTAGCCGAGATGTGGTATTTAAAGAAATGAAAGATGTTTTCAAATATGAAGTCCTACCAAGTAAGAAAGAACCAGATAAAATAGAGTTTGAGTCAAAGGATGATTAATTAGACCCTATAGAAGAACAAGAATCAGAAGAAAAAGACCCTCATACTCAAGTATTAAGGAGATCGGTTCAGGAAAATAGGCTACCGGAAAGGTATACTCCACCTGATTTCCATTCAAATTTTACTTTGTCTATTACTGATGATGATCCTAGAACTGTTAGGGAGGAAGTGGATTCAGAGGATGGAAAACTCTGGAAAAAAGACATGGTCGAAGAAATGGAAGCCTTGGATAAGAATGAGGCTTGGGATCTAGTGGAGTTTTCAACAGAAGAAATCCCATTCGAAGAAAATGGGTATTTAAAAAGAAGCTGAATGCAGAAGGAAAAGTGGAGAAATACAAATCTTGGTTAGTAGAAAAGGGTTATTCCCATGTTGAGGGAATTGATTTTGGTGATATTTTTTCTCCTTTTTCCAAGTTAATCTCTATTATATTTCTGTTATCTATTGTTGTTGCATTTGATTTTGAAGTAGAACATATGGATGTGAAGAAAACATTCTTACATGGGGATCTGGAAGAAGAAATCTACATGAAGCATCCATAACGATTTGTTGTGAAGGGAAAGAAGGAGCTGGTATGCAAGATGAAAAAGTCCATTTATGGTTTAAAACAGTCACCAAGAATGTGGTATAAAAAATTTGATACTTATATGTTGGGACTTGGCTTCATAAGAAGAAAAGAGGATCACTATGTGTATTTCAAATTAATTGGTGATCATTTGATTTATTTGGTCTTGTATGTGGATGACATGTTGTTGATAGGAAACAACAAGGAGATTATCCAGGATGTGAAAACTCAATTGTCCTCTAAATTTGACATGAAGGATCTTGGTGTTGCAAATTTCATTTTGGGCATGGAAATTAAAGAGATCGAGAAAATAGGAAACTCTGGTTAAATCAGAAAAAATATTTATATACCATATTGTAGAGGTTTAATATGCAGGAATGTAAACCAGTCAGGGTCCCTATTCTTGTAGGTGTAAAGTTATCTACAGATCAATGTCTCAATAAACAAGAAAAGGAGGAGGACATGTCTCGTGTTCCATATGCGAGTGCGGTTGACAGTTTGATGTATGCAATGGTCTATACTAGAACGAACATTGCACATGCAGTTGGAGTTTTGAGCAGGTATATGTCAAAACCAGGGAAGGAGCATTAGACAACCATAAATAGAATTTTTAGGTATTTGCGTGGCACTACTAGTTATGGATTGTGCTACCAAGGAAGACCAGGTTTGGACAAAGTGTTGGAAAAACATGGATTTGTGGATGCAGACTGGGATGGAGATTTGGATCATAGAAGATCTACAAGAGGGTATGTGTTTAACCTATTTGGAGGAAAAATAAGTTGGATGAGAAAAAAACAGTCTGTAGTGGTACTTTCAACTACAGAGGATGATAACATGGAAACCACTCATGCAAGAAAGGAAACAATATGGTTAAAAAGACTGTGTTCAGGTATTGGGTTGGTACAACAAGTTGTAAGGATAGATTGTGATAGTCGGAGAGCAATTTTTTTGGTGAAGAACCTAGCTTATCATTCAAAGACAAATCATATTGATGTTCAATATCACTTTGTGAGAGACATGGTTGAAGAAAATAAGGTTTTTTTGATGAAGGTGAAAACTTTTAAGAATGTTACAGATTCATTAACAAAATCTGTGAGCACTGAGAAGTTCTCTTGGTGTAGAGGATCTATGGGCATTGTTTCCCTGGATGGTTGACTATGTAACCTTGTAACACCTTGTATGCACATGGTTTTCGTTGATGTTTTTTCTATTTCCAGTTAAGGAATTAGGTTTTTTGACTAATTCGGGTTTTGGATGCTATAGGATCCTATATGTATATTGTATTGTAAACAATGTATAAGAAGATGAATATATAATATGTTGGTTTTCCCAGTTTGGGTTTCCAGGGGAAAAATATTTGTTTAATGTGTGTATTTTCCATTGTATCTTTTCTGTTCTTTTATTGAACATCTGTATGCAATAAATAATTGTACAAGGTTAAAATCTACACCAAACTCTATAGTCTCGCATCTTGAATGTTTTCTCAATTTTGTGTTGATCATGATGGGCCTTATACTTTTCCTGTGATTTCTTTTATGTCTCTTGTACTTGCAAATGAATTTTCCTAATCCCATCAACCATTTTTTCATCCTTCAATGCTTCTTTTGTGGTGTATTCTTGCATTGCTCTTTGTTGTCCATATACAACATATAAGGGTGAAGGTGGAAAATACTCAAAGAAAGTCTCAAAAGGGGACTTGCTAGTAGAAGTTTGGATTGCCCTAATATAAGAGTGTTGAATATAAATCAATTTTTTATTGCAAGTCCTGAGATGCTTCTGATCATAACCCCTCAAAATTTGAACCAATATCCTATTCACTACTTTTGTCTACCCATCTGTTTTTGGTTGGAAAGGTATACATTTGTTCAAATTGGTGTTCATATTCTCCCAAAGTGTATTCCAAAAGGTAATCAGAAATATAACATATCTATCTAAGATGATGATCCTTGGTATCCTAAAGTGCACCCAAACCTTTTCAAAGAACATGTTTTTTTCATCTTGGCCCTTGATCGCCCTTTTATAAGGCATGAGAATGCATATCTTGCTAAACCTATCAATTTCCACAAATAGAGTGGCATGGAGTGGTGCAACCACAATTGAAAATTATTCTATGGACTTTTGTAAGTATGGAGTGGTGCAACCACAACTGAAAAGGATTCTATGGACTTTTGTAAGTATTGTGATGCCCCAACAATGATCATAAATTCAATGAAATTAGTAGGAGTTGGCCACTTGAGAATGGACTCCATATTTGTAGGATCTATCTTGATTTCCCTCTTGAGTTCCCTTGCACAAATCACATACCCCAAATACACCAATAATCATTGAGAAAAATCACATTTCTTCAGGTTTGACAACAAATTATGCTTTTTCAAAGTCTCTAACACCTATATGAGATGTGAGATATGCTCTTCCCAGGTAGAGATATAACCAATATATCATCTAAGTACACTATTACAAATGAATATAGATATGGATGCAATACAACATTCATCAAATGCATAAATGTAGCCAGTGCATTACATAAACCAAAATGAAATACCAACAATTCATATAGATATTTTCCTGTCTTGAATGTAGTCTTATAGGTGTCTTCTTCTTTAACTTGTACCTAGTGGTATCTTGATTTTATACCTAACTTGGTAAAGTACTTTGCATGCTACAACTGATCTAGAAATTCATCAATCCTGGGTAGGGGGTATCGATTCTTAAGGGTGATATTATTCAAATACCTATAGTTGATACACATTCTCTAAGTCACATTCTTCCTGGGTAATATGATGATAGGTGACTCAAAATGCGAGGTTATTAATTGAATTACTACATGCTCCAATAGTTGTTGCAACTACTTCTTCACTTCTTCTTCTTCCAAGATGGACTATTTGTACATCCTAATGTTTGGCAATGGGGAGTCAGGAAACAATTATATCTCATGCTCTACTTCCCTCTTAGGTGGTAACCATTCAGGATCTTGGAATACTTCTCTATATGGTTTCAAAATCTCCTCCAACTGAAATTTCTACTCTTTAGTACATCCCTCTAGAGATGCCTTTACCTTTACCGATTCATCTCCTAGTTGGTTCTCTGTTAAAAAGAGTAATACAAACTTCCTACTTGAATTAATCAATTTCTTGGCTTGGTTATCACTTACCAAAGTGATATTGGATTTATCTTTATGTGAATTGATGATGAAAGACTTCCCATCCTTGATCAAGTAGTACTAGTTTTCTCTCCTCATGAAGATTGCATCCCTCTTGTACATGTAGGGGATTCCAAACACTACAACACACACATCAAGGGGTAGTCTGTCTACCTTCACTTCATTAATATAGTTTGAACTTATAGAAAATTTGATCTTACACCACTTAGCAAACCAAAGATTTGCATCGTTATTCACCCATCCCAATGGATATGGGCGAGGATGGACATGCACTTCCAATCCAATCTTTCTAACTATATCTTTTGCTATAACACTGGCCTTTGAATTGGAATCAAATAGAGCATACACCTTTGTCTTTGTGATCTGGATCATAATATGGAATATTTTATTCATATCCTTCTCTTTCTTAGGATGAAGGATACTCACACTTATCTCCTTTAGTAGTGTGGTGCAGACAATATTTCCATCTACATCTAAATTTGTCTCCACCTGGTTGCTTGAATACATGGCTAACATGTTCTTATTGTTGGCATCCTTATTCTAGTTCTTTGGATTCAACACTAGATGCATATTCCAACACTTATCTTCTATATGACCATTGTTATTACAATAGTTATAGTGGTTTTTTGGATCCTTGCACTGACGTGCAGTGGTTGTTGTGTTCTTTTCCTTTTATTTCCACTTCTTCTTTCCCTCCTTGGAAGCATCTTGCTAGTATTTTTCCTTGGAACCACTTGGTTGTCCTTTATTCTTCCCCATATTCTCTAGATACTATGTTTGTACATAGGCCTCATCAATTGTCCTAGTTTTAAAGAGCATAACTTGCCTCAGTAATGCCAACGAACCCATTGGTCCTCTTCATACCCAATAGGGTAGAACTGGGACTTAATGAGGATTTAAAAAACCTCCAACTTAGTTATTGAGGGATCACCCTCCAACCTAAGCTTCTCTTTGTGAATTTCCCACCAAGTTTAGGCATGGCCCTATAACTTCAGTTAGACAAATGAAATATTTTTCTCTTCTTCTATGTTATGAACACTAAAATCAATCTCTAGTTATTTCAACCATTTATTCAACTTAACAACATCAATCTCACCTTTGTAGGGTTTGATTTGCACTTTTACTTCCACTTTAAATAGATAATGGGAAGAAGTGTTGGCACTAGAACTTGGTCTCTCTTTCTCTATCCCTTTTTTCAAGTCCTTTATTGGGCCTTCCTTATCTCCAAATTTCATGTCTAATCCATCTTCTAATTTAGAGCCACCAAACTCCCCGAAAAGTTGAAACTTGTTCTCTAAAGTTGTCATGAGGACGACCATGTTGGGAAAGATGTCAGTGACTTGTGCTTCTAGCTTTGATAACCTCTCTTCCAACTCATCTCGTGGATTGTTACTAGGCTCATCTACCAAGGCTAGGGTTTTCAAACTTTACACCAATTACTGGATGATGCAACTTCCCACAAAATCCCTAAAGAAAGATTATTTAATACCAATATGATCTATAAACTACCATGGATATTCCACTAGAACAATTCATCATAATAAATCTTACAATATTATGAAATCTCTTATTATATTGTGTTTTACTTAGATTCCAAATTTGATGATTAAAATCTTAATGCATGAAATACTAAATAAAATGAAACAAAAATGAAAGGGACAAGAAAATAACACACCATACATGCAATCAACACGAGATGTGCCTTATGAAAACCAAATACAAGAAAAAACCAGCTAGAAGGCGAGGCCTATGCTCTACTCTTTTCTTCTTAGTTATGAAATGAAAACACAAAGAAATATTCCCTCACTATGGAGTTTCCATGGACTTTGTGGTCAATATGGTTGCTACTAGATCTTCTACTTCCATTGTTCTACTTCAATATCCCACTCTCAATGCTCTGCTCAAACCCCTTCCTTTCCTAGCAACCTAGTATTTAATATAGCCAATAATTAATGTTAGGGTTTTAAACCCTCTAGAATATTCTTGATAGTCCACATGTGTGAGTAATGGAAGCTGACATGTCCTTCACCTAGTACCATGGTGGTAAAAAAGATAGGTCAATTTGTGAGAGGCATAACTTTCACATATGAACTTCAATTAAGGTTCACATTGTTGGAAATATCTCGAAGTGTAGAGCAACATCAAGATGATAGGATTTAATCTTGCATATTTTTTACCCCATAAATGATTTTTTAAGGCCTCAAATGGTTATAAAATGTTTTGGACCCAAATTACCAAAGTGGGACATACCCATAAACTGGGTCCTACAATACAATAGATCCAAATTTTCCACCCAAAAAGTACCAACATATGTGACAAATTATATAATGATCCATTATAGATCACCTTCTCCACATGATATCATTTTATCTCTATATGTATTGCACTAGTGTCCTCATTCCACATCATCCTTGAACAAAATCAAGCAATTAACAAGTCCTAATGACACTTGTTGACTTTCCCTCAAGTCAACTCTAGTCAATGTCATCCTCCTACTTTCCTTGGTCACCACTTAGCTTTGCTTACTACAACTACCCTTCAAACTAAGGGGCCAACTCTAGTACTAGCTCAAGTGCTCGGACTCTGAATTGTTGAAAGGATTTCAAATCACATGTGCACTTGACCAACACAATCAAATCCCTTAGAACAAAATGTTATGCATGTAGGGTAGGGGGTCACATCTTAAAACAATATGCCATTTTGGATTTGCAAAATAATCAAGTCGTTGCAAGTTCAAATATTGTGTATATGTAGGGAACATAATTTGCATAAAGCTTCCTTATCCACCAAAGCTTTTTCATTGAAGGATAGAGAGGTCATCATCATATTTTTCAATTTCTACCACATTTTCCTTGAGTTCAAAAGATCAAACATAGTATGGGATTCTTTGTTTATCCATTGAAATTGAAATTACAACTCAATGTTAGGTTGTTCCCGCATGTGCAACAATACCATCTAATCTAGTACAATGGCATATATAGTGGAACTTTCTATAGTGGTTGTCTACAATTGTTCCTAAACTTACTAACCTTGATCAATCAACAAATCCAATGTGCCCAACAAATCATAAACTTGGTTAGTTTCATGACTATGTTCATCATCTATATCTAGTTGCAAATCCAAATTCACTTGTGGAAAATTTCCCCAAGAAGAGAAGACATATTCTAATGTCTTGTGGGCCTCAAATTTAATACATATTCTACCAATTAAGGGTCTACTTGGCACAAATACGACCACAATTTCACCAACTATTGTTGAATCTATTACAATTAATTAGAAAAGAAAAGATTATCATGTTGTTGTAGATCCCTATTCATAATGACCTCTAGCTAGACCTGGTGATGTTGATTCATCTACTAAAGTTCCTCATGGTCATGTTGAAACCAAACAACCCTATGGGATGCCTTCTCAACTGTAATCTATCCACCCACTATATATAAGTTGTTTATGAAGTACTTAGATTCATCTCATTCTCTTGCAATGTTGATCGAGGCATCCTTAGGAGGCATCAAGTCAAACGTAGTCCACTAGCCACATATGGATGACTTACCCTAAGTCTTTTTGTCTAAGTAAGCTCTAGGATTCAACCTAAGAGTAGCATGGTGAATCCTTTCATGATTGTCCATTGTGATATACTCCACTATATCAAAGTTCTCTTGACAAACTCACATCATAACCAAACAATTATTAGATAAATTTTGAGGTCTAAAATGGGCCTCCTAAGGAAAATAATAAAACAATAGTGAAAAATAATAAAATTAGAGTTATGAATTTTCTATGGGAAAGAAATAAAACTATTTTTTTAATTGCATTTTTTACTTATCTCCCTATAGGTTTACTCAAATTTCAAGTGTAGTTCGTCCTTGAATATGGAATATAATGAGTACCCATTCTACATACTTTTGATAGACCCATAGTCAGATAAATTGGAAATACATGAAAAAACATGTTTAGAAACACACGTTTTCATGTATTTCCAGTTTATGCAAATGTGGGTCTATCAAAAGTATGCACAATGAGTACTCATTGGATGCGTAATTTAATTCCACATCCAATAAGTGCCTACACTTGAAATTTGAGTAAACCTATAAGGAGATAAGTCGAAAATACAATTAAAAAATGTTTTTTTTCCTTTCCCTCCAAAATTGTTTACCCTTATGGTTGACTTCATCATCTTGAATCCTATTGGTTCTTTTAAAGTTGATGTTGATAACACATTTTTTTTCCTTGAATCTGATATTTTACCTCAAAATTTCTCTAATGATTCTTGATTTTTTGTCAATTAATCAATCATGGTCAATTTTGATAAGTGCTCTTGAGGGGATCAGGGTGGGTCTGTTGGATTATGTAGAGTGGATATTACTAAAGTATACATTGGAAGAGGTGTACCTTTATACTCAACGACATTATTTTCAATAATATCTCATTGGTTGTCTCATCCTCAACTTTAGCAATCTCCTCATATTCTTCATCCTACACCTTGTCCACTAGAAAGTCATCGATGCCTAGAGAGAGGTGCTCCTAATCATCCCAATCATCTACTCCACCAATATCACCATTAGTATTTTGTTGCATGGTTCCATATTCACCAAAATTGTGTGGCTCTTCATGAGCCATATCCCGAGTCTCCCCAGGACCATTGTACATTTCTAGCAAAGGAGTAGTCTCTGCAACATCTATCTAATCATTTTCAATAATGGCTTTGGTATTAACTAGTGGAGTCTCAGGCTCATAATCATGATTTTTGACCACCATGGGTTTTGATTCTTCAATGTACTTTTTTATAATTTCAACCTCCTCAAAAGAATCAAAGATATCCTCAAGAGTAGACAGTCCTGTAGCAACATAAACTTAGTAAGAAAAGGGCATGCTTTCTCTTCTGTAGTGACTAGCAACCAATTGGAGATCTAAACCCCAAAAGAAGGGGGGAGGATGATACCTACAAATCGGAGAATATGATTCGAGTACCATTGAGAGTAGGATATTCTATCTTAGGTTCACGGGAAAGTACCATAACATTAAGAGGTTGCATTGTTTTGGGATTTTTCACTAGACTAGACCCTTTAATATAATCTGCAAAAGATGTTAAACGTGGTCTCATTTCCCACCCTGAAAATTGTGCATAATCAAGAATCAAAGTTTCGGTAAAGCCCTATGTGCTTCTTTCTAGACTTGAGAAGGGTTACGATCAAGCCTTGGTTCAACAATTTGGGGATAGACTCTAAGTTAGACCTCTCAGACCTAAGCAGGGTTACTCGTTGAGCCTTGGTTCGACAGTTTGGGGTTAGACTCAAATCTAGACCCATCATCATTCACACCTTTCTAGTTCTTAATAAACTCAAATTGTGACACTTCTTGTTTTCCCAATTCCCTATCAAGGATTCGCTAAAACACCTGGCAATATGTATCCAATAACTTGGGGTCTTTTCATTTTTCAAACAAATGGTGTAATATCCTAGTTTCGACCCCTAAATTATAATACATTAAATCATGTATTATACAAATAATGAGGTTATGTATTATTCAAATAATGAATTGTAAATTATTATTAGTGTACAACTAAAGGCCAAGGCTCGACTAGCGAATGCATATGAGTCCCCATGATGGGATATGATTGTGGTGTGGTTGTTATATTTTCCATGGCATGTTTGCGTTATGAAATATCATGTACAAAAAGTCAATACATAATAATGTAATATCCACCAAAAAGGTTGCTTGAGATGAAACAATGGGACCATGATATGAGAAGAGGGGAAGAGGAAAGGGGGTGCATTGGTGACATGATTTGACATTTTTCCCTCGAAAGGTACAACCTTTCTTTCCCATGCTTTCCTACAAACATTTCCCATCAATATTTGACTTGAGTGGTCCTTTGGTGTTTTCCTATTATTCTTGGGAAGGGTGCACTTCCCTTAACATGGAAATTGTTTGGGGGCAAACCATTATTCACAATGATAGACATATTATTCTTACTCTCGTCCATTCAAATTGGGATAATTCCTCTCCCATGAGCATTCTCCATTCTCACATTTGAATGTTCTTCATCTCCTTGTTCATGGAGGAACTTGTGCAAAGCCATGGTTGTTATACCTGTAATTGGTGAAAGTACCCCATGGAATTATGGTTGGTGAGAGCTTGTGGAGGCTTGAGACTTGATGTGAGAATTCAAAGAGGAATTGGGATGGTAAAGCCATGGATGGAATGTACACAAAACTTGAAGCAAACACCAAAAACCTATGATCCTATTAGTGTTTCTCATGGATTATTGGGCTAAGTGCTTCTCCTCCATGTCATTTGAAATAGGAAAAGAACAACCTTGGACTCTTTCTACCTACACTAGAAGGGAAGAATATCCCTAAGAGACTGTGGAGCAAAGAAAGGGAAGATGTTCTTAGTGATGTGAAGGAGAAGAGAGAACCATTGTGGGTTGATGGTTGGATGAGGGATTGGAATTCTCAAGAATGAGAAGATTGACTTGTCACAAGAGAAATGGGTTGGGTTGAGTGATATTAGAGTTTTGTAGGAACTTCATTAGCCCTGATAGTGTCATTGTCTAGCTTGGGAGTGGAATCCATAGCTAATTCCTATGGTTGGGTGGTGAATCTCTCCTTGACAACTAGTTTGGTGGACTTCATTTGAACATGGATAAGTATTCATAATCATCTTTGTGCGAAATGGTTATGTTTACATTCTATTTGATAATGGGAAAACAATGAATTTGAAATATGCATGTTATTTCCACTGTTATTTGTACATTGTGCACATGAATTCGTTTATATTATTATTAGAGGAAGAATTAACCTACAAAAATAATTTTGATTTGGTGTTCCAATGGCCAAGGGAGGCATTTGGGTATGTGAAAGATTAGTATGAGAGCCCAACTTACATCACTAAGCTAGTATGGGAAAAAACTA
This sequence comes from Picea engelmannii, assembly GCA_009831015.1. Taxonomy (NCBI): domain Eukaryota; kingdom Viridiplantae; phylum Streptophyta; class Pinopsida; order Pinales; family Pinaceae; genus Picea; species Picea engelmannii. The sequence continues at coordinate 182,887 of ML805783.1, read as the reverse complement.
GGTTTTATCATGAAACTGACAATTGCATACTAACAACTTGGTAGAATGATCCAGGGGGATATCGGTGGCTGCCTACCTTTTCCAATTGGCTCAAAACAATTTTTTGGCAATTTTGGTAATTTACTATTTTTAGCAGTTTTTCGGGTCCTGAACTTTCGGAGCCGTTTTGAGGCCCTAAACGACATTTTTTGGGAAAACGAGGAGCAACATGGACTTTACTTCGATGTTTCTCACACAAAAATTGTAGTCCTCGGATAGATATTTCTAACAAGGTATCGAGCACCCCAAACGAAGATCGTATGCAAAAGTTATGCCCCTGGGAAGTTGACGTATCAACTACCTCCATCGGGGCCCATAAACCTTTTGGATTTTCATCTTCCGGGGTTAGGGTTTTGGATTTTCCTTATGTTAAAAAGGCCCTTAGAGCCTCATTTTAATAATAATCTTCTTGCGAATGCGAGCTTCCGTCACATCTCTTCTCAGAGATAAGCTGCCACCATTCTAGCGAGTCTTTCACTCTGTACTTTTACAGTCTTTGTACTTTTTCGCTCATTAATAGAAAATTGTGTATTACTGTATCTCTGTGTTTATGGTTGCATATCTGATACATTTTTGTTATATTATTGGATATCTACGATATCTCTGTGCATTTCTTTATTTTATCTCTGCTCTCATTTCATGCCGAAAATAATCTAGATCATAGAATGCCTCAGTGAAACGTGGGTAATTCTATCAATTCGAATGCTCATGGTGATAAACTAATAGATAATGTTTAGAGGTTAGATAATCATTAAGTTATTTAGATAGTATGTGGAAGCAATTTCTATACAAATTCATGAGACATAAGTACCAATTACTGAGGGGTTTGTGAATCTGTAGCAGATCAATGGTGGTTTAAGTTTTGAATTCCCTACATACCCATGAATATTTTAGAGGAAATTTATCCTTCAAAGAATTGGTATATAGAAATGGTAGTGCTAGTTTATTGAAAGAAATTAATCCTAAATCATTCAAATAGGAATGGTTTTGATGGTAAAGTATAGGGGCCATCCCCCTTACAATTCATATAAGTTCATAAGTGACCCAAAGTTTGAAAGAGCCCCAATGGCCTAATTCTAAATTACTCTGATGGCTTTGAATTATAATGTGGTCAATGGCCCAATACTTCGAAAAGAATCCAAAGAGACTTAAATTTGGAAGACGCCAATGATCCTCGTTTTCTAAATGGCTCAAAGTTTACAAGAGGATCGACAACTCGAAGTTTCAAAATTTCAAAATTTCCCAATGGGCAATATTTCGAAATGGAAAATAGCGTTAAGTTTGAAGTATGGTCACTGAAGGAAGTTTAAAAAGTGGTTGATGGATGATGAAATACATGGAAATAGGTCTGATGGCCTTAATTCAAAGTGGTCTGAAGTTAGAAATAGACGTAAAAAGGTATGAAGCTAAAAAAAATATGAGTCAATATTCCTAAATGCCTCGAAGTTTAGGAGTGGGCCAAAGTTCTAAACCAAAAGTTTTGGAGTGGGCCAAAGTTGGAAAAGTGCCGAAAGTCTCAAATGGGATGACATTGCAAAATGCCCCAAAGTTTGAAAAGAACCTAGAGTGTTGAAAGGGGTCAAATTTCATAATTTCCACGAAGTTTAGAAATGTCTTGAAGCATGAAAAGATCCCAAAGTTTGAATATGGGCTAAAATTCCAACACTTGAAATTTTGGAACGAGTCAAAGTTCAAAAAACACCCAAAGTTCAAATGTGGACTGAAATTCCAAATGGGCCGAACTTCAAAGGGAACCAAAAGTTTGGAAGTGGCCCAAAGTCCCTTATTATATCTGTCGCTTGTGGTAGTATATAGCATTCAATATACTATTGACCACATATTAGTTGGGGTTTGACCAAAACAAATTAAACTTTTTCAAAGGTCTGACAATACAAATTGTTTTTATTTTATTTTTTAAATCATTTTAAAACAATTTTCTAAAATGTGATTCATTGTTCAAATTAACCTCTTATTGTCGCGGTTGTGCACTGTAATAATGATATGTGCAGCTAAATAAATAAGCGGCGGATGTGGCATGTATTGCTTTATTTGCATTTTTTTTGTCAAACTCCTGCTTTATCATCTCATTGTCAGGTACACGTAATAAATATATGATCGATCCAAGTAATTATTATGAGTGGTTTCAAGATTTTTCACAAACGATTCACAAATACATAAAGGTAAGAGAATCACTTTGAAGTTATTAAGTAATTAATATAATAAAGCGATACCCGATTTTGCAAGTATTGATATCAAACTCAAACCACTTTGAAGTTATTAAGTAATTAATATAATAAGTCGTATCCACTTTTGTGATTTGAAAACCATTGGAAGCAAGGAATATTCATATGGAATCTTTCCTTTAGGATTTCGTGTTTTGTTTGGAAAACATGTAAGAGACACATAATATTCACCTACGACATGTACAATAAATTCTTCTAAAGTGGCATAAAAGCTATTCGACCTTATCCCTTCAATATAAACTTCTTCTGACGTGGCACATAAGCTCGTCGACCTTATCCCTTCAATATAATTTGGAAGAGACACATAATATACACCTACGACATGTACAATAACTTCTTCTAACGTGGCACAAAAGCTCGTCGACCTTATCCCCTTCAATATAATTTATGTGCCCACAACAAATTTCACAGTGCGAATGGTAAGGAAAAAACAGATTTGTTTTTATATTTTTATACTTAAAAAATCCATTTTTGGCATTATGTGTATATACATTGGTCAAAGATTTACACATCATAATAACTTTCAACTGGACCAAATTTGTGGTAAATGAATATTTTCCAAATTATTTATTATGTCTACTATTTTTAAATTTATAATTATTATATACATTACATATTTGTACATTATATAAATAACGATTATAGTTTAAAACTTTTATACAATATCAATGAAATTGTTAATATATTTAATGTAATGTATTTTGCAAATATCAATGAAATTGTTAATATATTTAATGCAATGTATTTTGCACATGAAACTTGTGACAAGATAAGTAGTTTAATTAGACAAGGCCCTTATGTCTACATGGAAAGACAAGAAAACAAATACTTCACCATGTGTCCTTTGTCACGTGTAAATAGCATGTATCATATTTTTGTAAGTACGAGGCAAAGCGTGTGTTGCTAATGGCATGATGCATAATCCATGTGGCAAAACAAATGACATGGCAAAGGAGGTCACACAGACATCATCGATTATTTTGACAATTTCTATTTATAGGCCAACGTTTCATGCTTCATCTCTGGGCGTTGTAAGGAATTGGTCATTGACTGGTACACCTCTTTCTTTGTTTTCTATTTATAGGCCAACGTTTCATGCTTCGTCTCTAGGCGTTGGAAGGAATTGGTCATTGACTGGTCCGCCTCTTTCTTTGCAAGCTTTAACCAAATTAATCCATCTCCAACTGAATGTTTTTAATCTGCGACCATTCTAATATCTATACTTTCTTAATATAATACCGTTGGAATTAAATCAACAACCACAAATTTTGACATTCTATTCCTGCATAGAGGTAGGTATATGCTGTTGTGCAACGTCGTTTTGAAATGGCTTAAAGTGCCTTATTTTTGAAATGGTGTAATAAGTCTTGTTTCAAACTTCCCATTGTAGGTTAATTTGAAAGAGGCCACCAAAAGTTTCAAGGTAGCTTGAAGGTAGAAATTTCGAAGTGGCTTGATGGCCAAAGCTTTGAAGTAGTTCAATGGGCATATGTTATGAATGGGCCTGATGGACATTGTTTCAAAATGATTTGATATCACATTGTTGTGAAGGTGGCCAATACCCTCATATGGAAGCAATTGATCTCAAAAGAGGGGCGATGCTTGAATGTTCTCAATCTCCCTAAGGGGGTTGATGTTCCAAGTATCCTCGATGATAAAAAAAAATCCTCAAAGCCTGGAGAGGGTAAAAAATTTGAAGTTTGAAGGAGGCATGTTATTCAAAAGTTGGTCGATGACCATGGTTGGGAAGTGATCGAAGGAAAGGGTCAATAGTTTGAAAAGGGACCAATTCCTTGGAAGGGGTTGACGATCATTGCTCAAAACATCCTAATGTATGGAAATAGGTCAATTCCTTTATGTAAGAGAGGTCTTCGACCCTGCCAATAAGTGAAGTGTTGCCACGTGGTGGAAAATAATTTTGTTAAAAAAAGTGTGGAACTAAAATCTTATTTTGGGCATGATTTGAATATAGAAACTCTAGTAGAGTTGAAATTTTAGGTGGAAGTCTATAGAGATGGTACCATACAAAAATGTCCTTGAGCTTATATTTGTAGATAGACTCTGAATTCGTGAAATTTGAAAAAATGCAGTTTTGAGAGGATGGGGCAGTTCTTTCTTCTAGAAATCTCTTTCATGATGAAATTTGGACAAGAAGGACTATGTGTCGGCATGAGAAAACCCATAAAATTGTTTGGATGGATTCCAATAACTCACAAAATGAGGACAAATCCACTATTTATCGACACTTTTTAATAGTTTTGAAAACTATATTTGAAGAAAAAGTGACTTGAGACAACAAATACAGAAAAATTATCCAACTCAACATTTCATCTCTTCAATAATTTGGACAATTTTGTCATGGTGAAAATTTCACAGAGTGAAAAGTTATGTTGATCCAGAGTAAAAGCAGAGAAGCTGCGCCCGTGACCTAGCTGCTCTGCGCCCCCGTGCTGCCTCCTGCGGCCTCCCTGCCTGGCAGCTCCTGCTGCTGGGCCTCCTCGATCCTGATCTCCTACCAGGGCCTTTCTGGGCCCCCCTCCTCTTTTTTAGCTGAGCACCCGGGCCCAGCTGCGTCTGGGACTGTGCAGCGTTCAGTCATGTCGCCCCCAGGGGATCCGGAGTCTCTGGACCCTCCCCTGCCCCCTCCACTAGAAGTGATTGCTTTCAAAGCAATGGTTGACTCGATCTCTAAGCGACAGCCCTTAGCCAATCAGCAGAAGTTCGTTAAGAGGATGGATTCCATACCTTCGGTAGCTCTTCCTGAAGAAGAAACCTGTAAAGCAGCTCTTAATCTTGCTGAGAAAGGTCTCATAGGTCAGTTCACGGGCCTCTGGCCCTCGCCTAAGTCAGTAGAGGAGTGGACTCAAAGAAATTGGAAGTCGTTAATCAAAGAAGGAATCAAGAGCTATTTCATAGGCAAAGGTTTCTTTATCTTCGTTTTTGAAATTGCAGAGGACAGAAGCCTAATATTCAGAAACGAACCTTATTTCATGGGCCCCCAAGGACTATATCTCAACAAATGGTCGCCAGACTTCAACCCAGCTCAGGATGTCCCAACTGCTGTTCCGGTGTGGGTGCGGCTTCCCCATCTCCCTCTCCACTGCTGGAACCCGAAGTCTCTCCAGATTATCGGTAACAAATTAGGAAAATACATAGACCAGGCTGCAAGAAAAGATCAATATTCATGCGCACGTATCTGTGTCGAAGTAGATCTGGAGGAGGGGCTTCCGGAAGCCATCAAGCTAACAGTAGCAGGATGGACGCACGTGCAAGAGCTGGACTATGAACAACTTCCATTCAAATGTAGGCACTGCCATGGATATGGGCATTTCGCCAAGCACTGCAAGAAAAAGGTGGAAGAACAACCAGACAAGCATAATGGCGAGCAATGGACCCTAATACAAAAATCCAACAACCAAAAAAAAAGCAAAGGCAAAGGCAACTCGAATGAGTTACCAAGTAGCTCCAATCCCATCCAAGAAAAGAGCTCAAATAGTAAAGAATCCAGACAGTTCAAGCCAACTACAACACCTCCGGAGATTCTGGATCAAAGTGACCCTCCTATCCCTAACAAAGAAGATGAGGAAATGGCTCACCCGGAAGTCCCCCAAGGAAGCCCTTCCAGCCCCTCATATGCAGATGTTACAAGGAAAAAACCAGTCGAAAGCTCCGACTCCTCGGAGGAGGAAAACTTTGAGCAGCCCTCAAGAAAGGTTGGCAGAAAATCTCGCAGAGACGCAAGGGAAGCGGAGGCGGAAAGGCTCAAAACCCAAGGAAGCCAGCCCACAATTGAGATGTCTATTGTGAGAAGTTCCAGAAACAGGCCCCCCAAGGGAGGCTCCCAACCCACTCCTGGTAAATAATGCGCCTTGTCTCTTGGAATTGCAGAGGTCTGGGTAATCCCATGAAAGCAGAAGCGGTTAAGGACTTGCTCAAAATAGAACCCTCAGACATTCTCATGATCCAAGAGACTAAGATAGAGGGGAAAGCCCTTCTAGACATCAGTAAAAAGAAATGGAAGAAAAGCGCAGGAATAGCAGTCAGCTCAAGAGGCTCATCCGGAGGGCTTGCAACTCTATGGACAAAAGAGCTCTTTCAGCTGACCAAAACACATGAAACTCAGCACTGGATCTTTACGGAGCTAACGCATTCTTCAAGTAAGATGTCCATATCCCTCTTTAATCTTTATGTCCCTGTTTTGTATTCTGAAAAAAGAGATTGCTGGAACACTCTTAATGATTACTTAGAGCAGCATTCCCCTAGCAATATCATTCTTGCTGGGGACTTAAACATTGTTTTAAAATCCAAAGAAAAAAGGGGTGGAATCGATAGCAGAGATACCATGCTCCCTACGGTTGAAAACCTCATACAGCAATGGCATCTTCTTGACTTCAGTCCAGTCAAAGGGCTTTACACCTGGTCCAACAATAGAGCGGGAGAGGAACATATATCAGCCCGTCTGGACAGATTTCTTGTCCAAGACACTCTGATGATG
>ML805783.1:141209-151470 GCA_009831015.1 Picea engelmannii | reverse complement strand
AATTAAATTCTTTGATTACTATTGGAATTTGGGTACGGAAACAAACAACAAAATGAAGGATTATGCCCTGCTCCAAGGGATCCAATTGGAAAAGAAAAGGAAAATTCAAAATTTGAATGTACTCGGAGACTCAAAGATGAAAATAAGGATAATGATATCGGGCTCCTCACCTCATAACATGAGCCTAAAAATCCTAATAGACATAATCCACCTCCTCACTGGCTCTACGCATATAAATTATTTCCACGTCCTCTGAATCAATAATGCAGAGGAAAACAAAATGGACAATAAGGCCCCATGACTCATGGGGGTCAATGGTCACGAAAGCATAGCCCCCTTGCCATGAAGCTAGCCCCTAGTATAGATCCTGGGGCCCACGAATATTGGACAGTGACGTGTGGTTGGCCAGCACAATGAATGATCTCCACTGCGTGGAAGTGGACAATAAGGCGAGGTTTAATATGATAGTTGGTTAACTGCACAAGATGTGGGAAGTACAATAGTTTCATCATGAATATGGGTTGTGAATCTCTTCGCACATGTCGTCTCGTGTGCTTCAGTCTTGAGGCTTTAGGTGCAAAGAATGGGAGGATTGGAAGAAATGACTAGATGGGGATGGTTAGGTCAGCAGGCATCAACAAAAAACCTTCGCCACCCTTTGATCGCATTTGGCACGGGGCGTATCAAATGGATGAGGTACTATCCAGGTCAATTACTCATTGCTCCTATGAATTTCCCTCGTATTTGGACTTCCTCTGGATTTGTGGTTTCATCATGAAGGCTTATGGTGAGTGCCAAATTAAGAATTTATTTAATACTTGTGATCCCTCGTCTGTGGCCTTAGCAAGTTTCCCTGGATGGGCTGAGTGGATTCTTCCCAACTCTTCTCTATGGTGGTGCATCTCTCTCTTATTGGGTGGGACATTCATCCTTTCTTGGTTTCGAATCCTCCTAGTCGTTTTTCTTTATCCCTCTCCTACAGTAGCTAGTGATTCCCCTATATCTCCTCGACTTTGTGCAAAACAAGAGTAGCTTCGTTTCCTCTTAGCCAGAGCCTACTTTTTCTCTTCTGCAACAGACAACAAATTTGTTTCCCCTACAGTTTCACGACATTGTGCAGCTCGGCTTCATCGAAGGAGAGTGGAATCCACGAGACTCAAAGCAGGTCAAGGGGAGTTTGAACCAGAGACCGAGTATGCTGAGTGTCAAAAGATAAAAATAAAATTTGGAGCCATCAACTCCATTGTTTCTTTTGAGCTTGAAACATTGTCCCAACATTTCCTTATCATCGGATAGTTACAAGATGAAGTTTTTGCACAACACAACCAAATTGAGGATCTCCAAATTCACCTTGAGCAGTGGGAGAAAAATCATGGACAACCCTCCACCCCCGTCAACAACTAGAATGCATCAAGGAATTTATCAGAAGCCTCAGTGTGCCCGATACCAGACCTCAACGAGCTCGCTGAAGCAGCTTGGGATCAATAAGGAACTCAAGAAATCAAGCATGAACCTAGTAGTTGATTTCCTCTAAAAATGTAGTAGTCATGTGTTGTTTATCTATTTGTATTAACGATATATTTTACCGGTTGTATACCTCTCAATACAATAACAATATAAGTTTTTGGGCAATCCTTAAGGAACCAGACTCAATTTTTGTAAACATTGGATTAGCTCTTAGCTATGGAGGTCTCCATGACTTTTTGAAGCTATCATTTTGTATCTCAGTAGTCTTGACCACACCATTTTAATGATATAAAATTCTCCAGTTCTTGTGAAAAAAAACTTGTTAGATGTAATTAATTAATTAAATTATATAATATTAGTTATAATTAATGAGTTATATAACATAATATAATATATAATCTAGATAGTTAATTAGTTACAGCTAATAAATTATATTATATAATATAGTATTATATTATATAATATAGTATTATATTATATAGTATAGTATTATATTATATATAATAGTTGTTAAATATTTAATTCGTTCTTTTATATATTTATATATTATATAATTAGTTATTATATATTGCTTTTATTTTAAAATAATTAATAATGATAATGATTCCATTATGATTTGAATTAATGTGAGATTTGTTTTCAAAAGTGTTAGAAATGACAATAATATAAAATACTCTATATTTAATATTTCAAGAATATTTATCATATGTTGAGATGATCTTACCAAAATCTTAACCAAGGTGAGGTTATATGTAATTCACTATTTCTAAATAAAAACATGGCATAAAATCATCTTTGACTTCTATAGTTTCAATTCAATGATTATCATTGATCCAATTTCTTGAAATTTTATTGGTTTTTTAATTCCATCTCATCAACCATATTTTTTCTTATGAAGCTCATTTTAGACCCAAATTTATTCTAATGTTGGAAAGGCTAAAGGTTCTATGTTTTTGACATTTTTTTATTTGCCATCAATAGAATTCAGTGAGACAATCTTTGTTGAAATTACAATTTTGGATTGCTGAAATTGTTGTTTTTTTTGCAACAATGAATTCATAACCCTTTAATACCCCAACTTCAATCAGATTGTGCAATGTTAACATCTAATATTTACAAATCCATCAATTAAAAATGACTCATGTCATATTTTAGGCCAGAAATGTTGGTTTCCCTTCCCATTATTTTGAATGGTCATAAAAGAGCCAATTTGTAGCATGCTCAGACTACCAAGGAAGAAGGCTAAACATTCTATGTTTTTTTCCTTTCCATTTTTTCATCAACATAATTCAGTCAATCAATCTTTGTTCAAATTGCAATTTTGGATCAATGAAATTGTTTTTTTTTTTCCCCGGAAATGGATTCAACACTCTCAAATAACCTTACCATATCATATTAAGCAATGTTAGAATCTAATATAGTTGATTCCATAAATACAAAATGATTCATGTCGAATTTCATGCCAAAAATTTCAGTTTCTCTTCCAAGTATATTGTGTATCAAAATGTTCATTCCTAATTTTTTTATTTTTACCCCAAATTTAAAAATATATATATATATATATTAAAAAATCATATATTTCATTCAAATTGAAAGACAAATACATTTTGTAGATACACACAACAAAGAGAAAGAGTTTGTATTTTCTCATCTTGAGATTAAATAAAAAGAAAAAAATATGACAAGTGTATTATAACAATAGGATTTGTCATTACATATCTTCTACATAATAAGAATCCAAGCATTAAAGAAAAAGAAGCTCCAACCATGTATTCCATGCTAGTTGTCCATGTATAAAAGTTGATAATTCCTTTTATTCCATAAAATATTATCTGTAACATCATTATATTATGCCTATGGTAAATTTGTGCCTATCTATAACCTCAAGGATGGTCACATAACCTGTAATAAAAAAATTCATATGAAATTTAGCTGTCAGTGGACTCATCGACTCCAAAAATGTATTCCCTACTAATTATCTATATATAAATGTCAATAAATCCCTTTATTCCATAAACTATGACATGTAACATCATTATATTTTTCCTATGATAATTGTGTACCTATCTACAACCTAAAAAATTATTATATAACCTGTCAAAACTATCAATAATGATCAGCGTTTGAAGTCTAGTTGTCATTGGAGTCATCAGATAAAAGTGGAAAAGTGGTGTATTGAAGGATTTAACTATTCTTGATTTCCCTTTATAGCCATGTACCAGGAGCCAATTGCAATCCCTCTTTGGGAAGAGAGTTTTCTTCCATATTGATTTCTCTATAGGCATTTCTATCTTTTATTATGAAAATAACAGATTCATTTCAAGACCTAAATGGGGTGATGGAGTTTGGGGCCATGACACCTCCCACATGTTTTTTGTTTTTTAGCATGCACATTATTACTTTGGTTAGTAATGAAAGAACAAGGGAGGAGGGGTCTAGATAAATCATCTACGATTTAGGCTACCTTGGTGACATACGAGCTCAAGCATATTGCTTGTGAAATGATACTTTGCATCATGTATGATTTATGGGTGATGGGATATCTATCGACGTAGGTGGTTAACGACTTGAGAAGGCCAGTCATTGAGGTATACAATTCGGGCTTGGTTGGCATAGTGTAATTTTATACCCATGGTTCCAACCTCCCCAATGCATCCAAAGAGAGTGTAATTCATATTCTAGTTATCCTCCTTTGTATTCTTTTGGTCAGATTATTGTCTTCAAGCACTTTGTTTCTAAGTATTGTCAGGGGGGCTCTTTAGTATTTCGACCTGTTAAGGTCTGGGATACAATGACACTCACCTAGGTGGTGGGAAGATTTTCTAGTTATCCAAAATTATTTCCATATTTCCACCATTTCCTTCCAGAGTCATGTATTTCATTTTGCTAAGCAATTCCTTAAGTTGCCTATCATTTTTCCCCCTCACCCCAAATTTCAAATAGCAACAATTACCAAAAGAAGTATCCCCTTGGATGACAAAGATAGGGAAAACAAGGCCAATAGGAATCCTAGAGCATGTACCATGAAATCCCCTATTGCAGAAGAGATCTATTATGTCACCAAGGCAGAGAAAGAGGCCCAAGTAATGGCCAATTTCTACCACTCTATGTTCGATGATTCTATTAAGGCCAAAATAGAGGAAATGGAAGGTGTCATTAAAGAGAAAATGCATAAATTAACCAATGAATAGATTCAAAATGAGTTAGAGGGTTGGGTACATGACCCTGGTTTCTCTAGAACACATGATACAAATTTATTCAAAATTATAGAGACCTAATTGTTGGTCAAGGCCCTTGTAACCCAAATCATGGAAGAAAGAAGCACATGATAGTAGGATATCCTTCACAGAATTGACATGTTAGATGGCAAATTTGCAATTGTTTGTAAAGCAACATTTAAGATCAAGATTGTGGTTTCCTGGGCCCATGATGAAAATACAAATACCATGGCTCAAACAAAGGACTCCCCTAGCTCAGTGGGAACATAGTCCCATCCCATTTTCATAGACGAGAACCCCCAAACTTCTGGTGTAGCTCAAGAGGAACCCAAGCATACCAAGGATCCAGATGGCCAGTCAGAAGAAGAAAGTTTCATGCCTCTTACTACTTAATTTAGGAATATTTTCTTTGCATCTAGCTTTTATGTTATATTGTAGACTATTAAAAAGGATAATAATCTCTTTTTGTACACAAAACAATAGGTTGATGAATCAATATGTAATCGACAATAATGCTCTTTTTCAGCTAGTGGAGGACCTAGTTTTCCCTGTGATAGGGCTCCACCAAGGATATGTGTACTTTGTTTTATATATAATATGAGTATAGGGCTATGCTTTAAATTTAAAAAAGAAAATAGATTCATTTCAAACTCTTATTATACATTCATAGGGATAAAAATAAATTGAGACTAATTTAGAATTGAACTTTGTATATACGATAGATAAGGATTGTTGTCCATTGAAATCAACTTTGATCTATCAAATCTATAAACTTTAATTAATTTATTTGTTTCATCAAGATAATTTTATGATAAACTCTTCTTATGTGGATTTTAAAAAATGAGATTGTTTTACAATTTGAGTGTGTATATCATGATAACGATAATCATTCATTGAGATCAACTTAGGATCTATAAAATTAAATTAATTAATTTGATTTTTCAAGTTTTTTTATGATTGAATCTTTGGAAATAAAATATTGTTTTGAGTTTGGTTTCATTATAAAAAACTTGAAAATGAGATGTGATGCTTATAAGTTGGGCAATCTAAAAGAAAGTGTTTTTCACTCTTTACATTATTTATCTCACATAGTTTATAAAAAAATTGTGCCAAGACTTTTTATTCACTTATTTCACTATGAAACTCATGGGATTTTTTTTTTGATATTTACAATATTTATTTTTTTTCTTGATAATTTTGATCTCGTTAACAAATTATTTTATTAATTCAACTTCATTATTCTTATCATCCATGTCACTCCTCATTTTCCTTTTAAACTTAGCTATGATATTGCTTTTAAAATTGTTTATATCTTTGCTTTTAAAATTGTTTATATCTTGGAGAGCATCCTCCTCCACTATTCTTCAATGGTTTAACTCATCTCTCATCCAACTTCTTTTAACTTCTTAAATAACTTTAATGAGGTGAGGTTAATATTAATATTAATATTTGATATCCATATTTTTAATTTATTTTTTAATATTTTAATTTAAAAGCATAAATGTTACACATTTCATCAAAATTAAAATTTTACATTTTTTTTTTAAATTATATTATACATGTTTATATCATGTATCACATTAATTTTAAATATAATACACCTATTTTGCATCTATAACATTCATATAAAAATAATTTCACTCCTTCAATAACATTTATAAACATTCAAAACAAACTATAAAAATATGCATTATAATGTTTTAATTTCTTTATCTATAATATTCATCTAAAAATAATTTCACTCCTTCCATAGCAGTTATAAACATTAAAAAAAAAACTATAAAAATATGCATTATAATGTTTTAATTTCTTTAAATTTTGATTAAGTATAATAGATTGTACTTACCCACCGCAAGAAGCAATATTTGTTACAAATTAACATGAAAATGGTCTTCCATTTTTATAATATAACATGAAAATGGTCTTCCATTTTTATAATATTTTTTATAATATTGTTGTCGAACATTACAAACCAACCAAAAAAAATGTATATTATTTCTATAATAATATTTACAAACGTTCCCCGAATGGGGTACCATGTCGCAGAGCCAAGTCACATGAGATAATGTCGGGATGCACCATTAATACAACCATCGGTGACCATCCCCTCAGCAATTAAACAAGAATGAAATCGTGCAGCATTATCCAGGAGATGAGGCCCTTCGCGCAAGTGACCAGTACAGCGCACCAGAGCAATCGGAAGCTAGCCTTAATGGCCATGGCAGTCGTCGTCGTCCTCCTCCTTATTACCTGCCTCGACAGCATTGAGCGGCATTCGCTTACTGCAGAGTCGAATGCAGAGCTGAATTTCACAGAGCCGAATTTTGCAGACCCACTGGAGCTTTGGAGCAGAGCCATCCACCCGCAGGGAACCTTGGAAATCTCCAGGTTCTTCCTTATTCCCAGAGCACGAGGAAAGCCACGTAGGGGCATAGCTTGGTACACAGCCGAATCTCGTCGGCAGAGGAAGAATAAATTCGAGCAGGCGTTGGCCATGGCGTCCTCGCGAAGACACAGGAAACCTCGAACGTCTCCAATGGCGTACGTGGAAGAGATCACCTTGGACGAGGCCATGCAAAGCTATTCGAAGCTCCCTCTGTTCACAGTCCCGGACAATTGGAATCCTCCCACTGATTTCGGCACTGATGACAAGATTTCGCCTTCGGGCAAACCACTTGGCTCCAGTGCAACTCGCCCGGCAGAGGAATTCACCACCTGCTATGTTAAAGAAGAGACCTTGTCCTGCGCAAAAGGTAGAAACGACTCACCCACTAGTGCACCTACAGAGGCAGTGACTCAGCTATTCAACCGGCCGGCACATCAAGGCAGCGAAGCACATGCAAGCGAAGGAGCAACGGGGCCAATTCACTTAGCCTCTGCTGACGACAATTGGCAGGACCAACATCCTTTCACCAATCCGGGGTACCTAGCTCTAATCTTTGATATGCGAAGCCTGTTGGACGATCAGATCTTTCGCATCGCTCGAATCGACCATCGACTTGACATGTTGTTCGCTGCTCACTCCAGGACTCTCCCGAAAAGGCAATGCCCTACGTGCATGCAAGCCTATGTGTTTCCAGCAGGATGGCGAAGGCACGAGGACGAGGACGATCCGGCTGGATAAAAGGTTCAGTGATGTTCTTAGTTAGCAATATTTTTTTGTTTTCGAACCAGGTCTTCGCTCAGTTAGATCTTAGTTATGTTGTAACTAGGTTTTCAGTACACAGACTAAATTTAATGGCTAGGCGTCCTCGTTTCCTTCGGGCAGGACTGCACTCTGATAGTTTTGTTTGCTTAGAAACAAATGGCATAGAATGCCCAGCTGTCTTGGTTTCCTGCTTAGGCGAGACAATTGGCATCGTAAACAGAGTCTGTATCTTGGCAATGATAATATAACAGGTTCTTCCCTTTTTACTTAAAAAAAAAATATTTACAAACGTTGCAAACAAACTATAAAAATCTCCATTATGAGCTTTTATTTATTCTCTTTAAACATTACAAACAAACCGTGCATTGTAATCTTCTGTGTATTATTGGAGTCAAACAAAGTAATTAATTTTATGAGATTTTTGTTATTGTAATGAATTATATTTACCTAACATTATAAACTATTTGTGTTAAATGTTAAATTTATAGTGAAGTTGATTAATATGGATTTCTAAACATGCATTTCATATTTTTATGATTTTATTGTTGGAAACATATATTTCATATGTTGATGACTTTGTTATTTATCATGATTTTCTTCACAATTTTTCATATTTAAACATACATTTCATATTTTTATGACTTTGTTATTCGAAACATATATTTCATATTTGAATGACTTTGTTATTTATCATAATTTTTTTCACAATTTTTCACATTTAAATTCCATTCATTAAGATGGACATGCATTCCACATTTTTATGACTTTATTGTTAGGGTACGATCTTCTTAATGAGTTCTCACATTTTCAACGATGTGGGGTTAAATTACGTTCTCCTTCACACATTTTCATATTCTACACTCAATTGAATTATTAATTATCAAAACGTAAAGTGGACTAAAATGGATTTCACTTTTTTTTTAACCACGATATCCTTTGCAATTTTTCATATTCTAAACTCCATAATGAAATTGATTTTTAGAAGTAGGAGTGGACTCCATTAAGATCCAAGACATTAATTTCACATTTAAATATATATGATTTTTTTATTATATTTTATAAAAAAAAATTGTAGATTTTCTATTTTTGGAATATAAGTGTATTGTGAGTCAATTTTTGACTATAATGATTGTCAACTATAATAAACATTGGTAATTTCTAAAATTTAATTGGATTTAAACTTTTGATTTATAGTCTCTTCATTGACAACATGTCAGGGTGATTGGTTCAACTAATTGAGTCATCCCTTGTGCATGTGTGTTTTGAACTCAATTAGTTTAAGGGGTTAGTTCACCCAGTTGTCACCAATGTTGTTTGGCATTTGGCTAGTTCCATGCAAGTAGATGTGTGGTTCGAATCCTCCTGGGTGAGACACACTAGTCTACATCGATGGGTTTACTGGGGATACCATCCATGAATGTGGGAAAGCATCTTTCTAATTTCTTCCGAACTCTATTATAATAGAACTATGATAGAAAAATAATTCAATTTTGTATTTCAAATCCGTGTATATTATCCATTAATTACAATTTATATTAAAAAAATACTTTTAAGTACTAGAAAATTCATCTTCTTCTCAATGCTCTACATTTGAGATAATACTTGCTTGACATTCATGTCAAATTTAATGGCCCTACAACTTCATTTTCATTGCTTTTTTAACCTAAGGGTTTTTTTTTAAGGATAACTTGAGTAGATTATCGTATTTAACCACCCTTTGTTAGATGAAATATATATACCAATATATCAACTTTGTCCATTACAAAGGTAGAAGTCATGGTTTGTTCTTAGGCATCTATTTTTGTTTCATCACCTTTATTCAAGATGTAGTGTGTCTTAGTATCCTAAGAGAGGAATGGGAAATAATCCTTGAAAGGAAGAGGTGGGATGAGCACATTCTAGCCAAGAGGTCAAGGATCCTAGGAAAATAAGAAGGAAGTTAAATCTAGTGGGAATGCCATCACTCTACCAAATTAAGGCTTAATGAGTTAGAAAGATTAGGCCACTAAGTTTATTAAGGGTTCAATATTGTGTATTGTACCTTAGTCATTAGAAATTAATCATCTAAGTTAGTCACAAATTGTAGTAACAAAAAGTAGACTAAAAAAAGAAATAATAAAGAAAAATAGATTATAAACAAGGTTTGTTGAACTCCTTTGCTTTGGTGGTCTAGTTAATCTACTTGAACAATAGAGAAATCTAAACACAACAATGGAATGAGAGTTAGAATTAGCCTAATTAATTCCTTTTAAACCCAATGAAAGGAACAAGTAGAAAGCATTACATTTGTTACCTGGTTTCCTTTTGTGGTCAAGCAAATTGTGAAAATGAACATTGGGTTTATTATTCCTAAGAAAACTAATATGTGAAAATGTAATCTATCCCACTTTAATCTAATCCAATGATATTTATTTGGGCTTAGGGAAGA
>ML805783.1:124696-141109 GCA_009831015.1 Picea engelmannii | reverse complement strand
GATATATATACACAAAGTCATATTTAAGGAAATGTGTTGAAACCATTGATGAAAATGGGGATTTGACTAAGGTGGACTCATAACAAAGTTCAACCCAACAAAACTAGGGGTGCTACTTAGTAGTTTTTCCTACACAATATATAGGACTTGAGAAGGGGGAAGGCCAGAGGGAGAAATGAGGAGGACAAGAGTGGGAGGACCAAGAGGGGTGGGAGAGGAGATGAGGGTTGGGGGTTGATCTGGAGGGAACCTAAATATTTGACAAGAAAAACAAATGTGTTTGGTCCACATTGGCTTCCAACAAAGTCCATTGTAGTATAGAATCACATTATCAATCCCTATAACATGGAAGGTCTCACCTAAAGAACATTGCTAAGATTTGTAATAGGTGGGTTGTATGGAAAAATGAGGTTAACCATAATGAACAACCAACTAGTCCAAATTAACATTCTAGATATTTTCCATTACTTATACTAAGTCTACAATAGCTAAATTATTATTACTTAATCATACATTAACCAAGAATGAAGTATGAAGAAACAACACATACACATCATCCAAATATAGCGTAAACAAATGTATTCAGAGTAAGGGGTATTGTATTACTCCATTCAAGAATAACTAACAAATAAATCATTTATTCTGCAACACACCAATAACATATCCATACAATATCAAAACAATCACAACAACATTCAGAAATCATAAATGTAACAACAAAAGACCCAACATTCAATGATCAAATCAATATTAGAACCAATTATCAGTTAACTCTCAATGACCCTTTCCCTTAGCCCACTACATTAATATATATAACCATGCATGTACATAGCATAACTGCTTAAATCTACAAAATTTGGGATTCTTTATTTCAAATCCAATATGTCTCTAGGTTGACAAAGTTCATTTTCTTTCTGGTTTGTAAACTACTATGGATATTCCACTAGAATAGTTCATCACAATAGATCATACAATATTCTAAAATATCTTAATATATTTTTTTTACTTATATTCCAGATTTAATCTTACTAGCTTAATGCATGAAATACTAAATAAAATAAAAATGAAATGAAAGAGACAAGCAAATAACACACCATCCACACAATGAACATAACATGTACCTTGGGAAAACCTAATACAAGAAAAACCTAGATAGAAAGTGAGGCCTACGCTCTACTTTTTTCTTCTTAGTTATGAAATGCAAATACAAAGAAAGGGGCACTCACTATGGAGTTTCCATGGACACTATGGTCAATATGGATGCTACATGATCTTTTACTTCCTCTATTTTTCTTCAATACCCACTCTCAATGCTTTGTGATCCTATGGAACAATAATCAATCCAATAAGAATGGAACCCCTTCCTTTCCTAGCAACCCAGTATTTAACATAGCCTGATAGTCGTCTAGGGTTTAGGTTAGAAGTTTTGCATGCCTCAACCCCCAGTTAATGTTAGGGTTTGTACCCTCTAGAATATTCTTGATAGTCCACACATGAATAGATCAACATGTGTGAGTAATGGAAGATGACATGGAATCCACTCAGTACCATGGTGGTCAATAGGATAGATCAACTTGTGGGAGGAATAACTTAAACATATGAACTCTTATTGAGGTGATATTCACTCCCTTGGAAATCTCTTAAAGTGAAAAGCAATTTCAAGAGGCTATGAGCTAATATCACAAATTTTTTATTGCAAAAATGGTCATTTAAGGCCTCAAACAAGATCCAGAAGGTTATGGACCCAAAATCACCAAAGCGGAACATAGCCATAAAATGGTCCCTTCAAGAAAATAGCTACAATTTTTCCACCCATAAAGTACCAAAATAGATGAAAAATTATATAATGATTCATTGTTAACCATACCTCACCATTTAGGAGGTTTTTGGTCCCAAAAATATTTTATTGAAGTAGTTGTGGAAAATTTTCCTCTTACTTCTCCCTAGAATACCATTTGGCCTTGCTTGGAAGTTTTCCTTTCAACCTAACCTACCATAGTTCATACTACCTAGTCTAGTTGTTTTGGACTTATTCTATAAAGCTATATGTTTTGTTAACACTAACTGAACTTTTGTTTCTAAGTCCTCTATGTAGTTAAGAATTGCTCCTTAGTTTCATGGTCCAACATGGAAGGCTCGTAGAGTTTTAGATTTTCCACATTCAATACTAAGTAAATGCAAATATATGGGAATAGAATTAGTTTGTAGGCATTATCACCCACCTTCTCTAATACTTCAAAAGTCCCATACCACAGAGCCTTGATCTTTATACCAAGACCCTATAGCCTTTCTTTTTTTAGATACAACCAAACTCTACAGTCTCACACCTTGAATGTTTTCTCAATTCTGTGTTGATCATACGAGCCTTCTACTTTTCTTGTGACTTCTTCAATGTCTCCTATACTTAAAAATGGATCTTCCCAATCTTATAAAAAAAAATATTCTTCATTGCTTCTCTTGTGGTGTATTCCCTCACTCATCCTTGTTGTCCATATACAACATCTAACGTTGAAGGTGGAAAATACCCAAAGCAAGTTTCAATAAGATAATTAATATTAGAAGTTCGGATTTCCCTATTTTAATAGTGCTCAATATAAATCAAATTTTTATCTTAGGTCCTTGGATTATTTTGATTATAACCCCTCAAAAGTTGGACCAATGTCTTATTCGCTAATTCTATCTACACATTTTTTTTTTTATGGAAAGTTATAGATCTCTTCAACTTGGCATCCATATTATCCCAAAGTGTAGTCCAAAAGGTAATAAGAAACCTAGTATCTCTATCTGTGATTATTCTCCTTGGTATCCCAAAGTGCACCCATACCTTTTCAAAGAACATATTTTCTACATGATCTAGATTATGTTGAGAATGAAATGATATACAAATGAAAGTATATCAGAGAACATATAAATACAGTGAAGCCCAACTTCTATCAATGAATAAAATAGAAAAACATCGTAGAACACAAATTGGCTAGAATGGGGTAGCTTATCTTTGAAGAGAAAGAGATGTTGGCTACACTTCATTCACAATAATATTTACATCACACTCCATTGCATGCTTAAAGGGCGTCCTTCACCTCCATTATATATGAGAGAGTGAGAGGAGAATAATTCCCATGATGCACGTGGTATAAATTGGTTCGAGTTTACAAAATGTGATAGGCATGTAAAACACTAGGACTTCCTAGGTTGTCACCCATCCCAGTACTACTCTAGCCTGAGCGTGCTTAAATATGGAGTTATAATGGGATCTGATGCATTAACAATGTGTTGTAGGCATGTACATAGTACCACTAGGAAATCATTACATGATGTCTATAATTAACAAATGGAGATGGAATTACATTACATTCCCCATCAAAAGGGTGAATATCATGGTTTATCAAAACCACAGGCTTGAAAACATTGATTTAGTCGAAAGGGTGGATGGCCATCAAGATCCACTTGGATCAATCCTCCCCCCTTAGGAATCAATGGTCCCCATTGTATCAAGTTACCTCAAGAGATGCGGAAAATTTTGTTGAATTTGAACCTTGGTGAGACGCTTTCATTGTTGAAGTAGTTGTCCTGATTGTACTTGGTATTAGCTTGTTGAAGGATGTTGTGAACCTGTTTTTGGAGGTGCTAGATCTATTCAAAAAATCTGGTTTCATGACCTTCCTTGGTTTGAGTGTAGGAGGACTCTATTGGTGAAGATGCAACAAGAAGATCTATATCAATGGGGGCTAATGATTGGAACCCCAAGCATGCTTGAAAAGGATCGTGGCCAATAGATCTATGTTGAACATATGGAATACTCTCATTCTCTAGACGATAGCGCCTATAGACTG
Source organism: Picea engelmannii (assembly GCA_009831015.1). Classification (NCBI taxonomy): domain Eukaryota; kingdom Viridiplantae; phylum Streptophyta; class Pinopsida; order Pinales; family Pinaceae; genus Picea; species Picea engelmannii. Next base: position 137,276 of record ML805783.1, on the reverse strand, counting down.
GACCATTGGGTAAGGGAGCATCGGGCACCAAGTCAATGGATTTCTTGACTTAGCAGTGTAGAGGCACCCCTATAGGTGAAAAAATATCTTTGTTCTCCTCTACAATCTTGTCGACCGGCTTATGATGTATAGAAAGGTCTTGGGTCGAGGCTATAGTGGTCACAATGACCTTTTATTCATCATCTAACTGAATCATGAACATGGAAAACTTTGTGTTCTAAGAGATAAATTTGCAGTAATGTTTTTCTAAGATCAATGAAGTGGTAATAGTTAGAGCTACCTCTGGTACCCTGTAGAGATGACCTCCTAGAGTAACAATGACACTGCATGGTCAAGACTCATAGATAGCATGACATTTCCACATATATGGTTGTCCTAAAATAACATCACATTATTCTAGTAGGGAAACATCACACAGTACCTCATCCTTGAAGGGATTGATCTCATACGACAAATGAAATTGTTTGCTGACACATATGTCTCGTCCATGGCTCAACCATCTGATGGTGTATGGTTGGGTTTGTGGGATCATTGGAATCTTCAATCTATTGAAAAACCTAGGAAAATATCAAGTTCTTATGACTCTCGTTGTCAACAATGAAATGCAGTGGGATATCCTTTACCCACATCTGTGAGTGGAAGAGGCACTCCTCCTCCTCAAGCTCCTCTAGCAATGGGTTTTGCATTGATGACATGTTTCCCTTTATTTTACTTTAAATCAAAGTCATAGTTAGGTTATGATTTTTTTTCTTTGAGATCGGCCACCAATGATTGTTTCAAGTGACATTCATCGGTGTTGTGCCTTGGGATTTTGTGGAACTCACACCACTTTCTAGTGTATTTATTAGACTTATTGTTACCCTTATTTTCTTGTGTCTTGGAATGTCTCTCTTGAGGTTGGCCTTCCTTTCTTTTTCCTTCATTCTGTGAGTTAGGGTTTCCTTTTCCATGCTTCTATTGTGGCATATTTTCAAACCCGAACTCCCACTTACTCCGCTGCTTGATTTTTTTCTCAATTTTGACTACATATCAATAAGCAACTCCCAATGAGGAGATTTCCAAGAAATCCATCTATGTTTCTATGCATCTATGCAAACCACTATGCTACTTCAAAACCAGGTTTCTCTTGAAGTATTTTATACCCATCTTTGAGCACAGGTTATGAAATATGTTTGTTTACTCTGACATTGTCTGGTCTCTTTTCTGACACAAAGTCATCCATCTCATGTATTGGTCATCATAGTTTTTGACATGGTAGAAATCCTCCTTGAGGGCACCTACAAAGGCCACCCAAGTGGGTTCTCTCCCAAATGGCATATATTCATTCACACTGTACCTCTCCCAGTAACCTTTTCACCAAGCTCTGACATGGGGAAGGGCTTTAAGGAGTGCGAAGGTGATCCTTTCGCTCTCAGAATTTTTTTGGATAGAGTAATAACCTTTTAGTAGATTAAACCATTTTTCTAGAGCATATGCATATATCTGGCATTCAAATAAGGGGATATAAAAATTGAATTGTACCTTGACGGGTGTCGTACCTTTGAAATGGTTGCTTGTCAAAGATGCCTTGGCCACCATCAGTAGTCGTTGAATAATCTGAGCGAAGTTTTCCATCATCTCGTTCCTCTGACGCATAAGGGATTCCTGGAGAAACGTGTTGAAAGGATCTCCTACTCTATTATATCTCTCCTCTTCCTCCATGGGTGGTCTCTTGGGTTGGAGATAGTGGTTGTCCTCAAGAGAAACGAGCTCGAGACCCAACTCTCTACACCTTGACCTAGTCGGGGACATGCTCTGAGAAATGACAAGGAGAAAAATGCTCTGATACCACTGATTTGGATTATGTTGAGAACACAATGAGATATAAACAAAAATATAGAAGAGAACACAAAAATACAGTGAAACCCAACTTCTATTAATGAATAAAATAGAAAAACATCATAAAACACAAATTGACTAGAATGGTGTAGGTTATCTTTGAAGAGAAAGACATGTTGGCTACGCTTCATTCACAATAAGCTTTACATCACACTCCATTGCATGCTTAAAGGGCCTCCTTCACCTCAATTATATATGAGATAGTGAGAGGAGAATCATTCCCATGATGCATGTGGGATAAATTGGTGTAAGTTTACAAAATTTCATAGGCATGTAAAACACTAGGACTTCCTAAGAAGTCACCCATCCCATTACTACTTTATCCTGAGCTTGCTTAACTATAGAGTTATAACGGGATCTGATGCATTAACACTATGTTGTAGGCATGTACATAGCATCACTAGTAAATCATTACATGATGTATGTAATTAACAAATGGAGATGGCATTGCATTGCATTCCCCATCAAAAGGGTGAATATCATGGTTTATCAAAACCATAGGCTTGAAAATGTTGATTCGGTGGAAAAGGTGGATGGCCACCAAGATCCACCTGGATCACTACATCTTGTCCCTTGATGGTATTTTCACACGGCATGATAATGCAAGTATTGCTAAACCTATCAACTACCACAAACAAATAGTCATGTCCCTTGTTCTTGGAAAACTTCCCATGAAATCCATGGAGATTCTCTCCCAAGGTCTCGTAGATACGGGTAGGGGATGGTATAAACCTTGATTTCTATTATTGTGATTGTTGGTATAACAAAGTATTTTCCCTCTAATAAAATGAGCTACATATTCTTGTACTCTAGGCCAATACACATACCTTTATAAATTAGCAATTGGCTTCCCAACACCAAAATTACCTACAAATTTGGAGGTGTGTGCCTTTTTATAACCTACAACATATCACCTTTAGGAAAATAGACCTTGTTCATCTTGTAGAGAAACCCATCCTGGAGATAATATCTAGACTTATTGTCATCTTCTTCTACATAAACTTGTCCCTGTAGTTGTTGAAACACCTCTTTAAATTCCCCATCTTTTATGTATTCCTCTTTTTATGCATCATGGGTGAAAGGATCCATGTTCATAATAGTTACCAAAGAGATGATCTTGGATGTGTGTGGCCCTAAAATCATATATGATAACTTATTAATGTTTCCCTTCTTATGTGTGATGATTAGATGAGACTACTGTAAAAACCCCATCCACCTGTAGTGTCTACTTTGTTGAATCTTAATTTGAATCTTACTTTAGACCTACAAATACTACAATGGTTGGTGATCAATGTGGATGACAATATCCTTTCCCATCATATAGTGTTTCCATTTCTAATGTAGGGTAGTTCAATAATCCACCATGAAACATTTCAAAATAACATACCCATTTACCTCCCTGCATCAAGATCTCTCCCATAGCATATCCACTTGCATTCATATCCACTTTGAATTGCTTCTACAAATTAGGAAATGCAAGAACTTGTTCTTAACTGATATTTCATTTTGGCTCATGAAAATATTTTTGTTTATTCTTTCCCCACTGTAAGCTCTTGTCGATGCATGTTATGGAATGGAGTGGTGTAGGCACAAATGAAAAGAATGTTATGAAATTTCATAAGTATTGTGGTGTCCCAACAAAGCTCCTAACTTCAGTGACATTAATAGGAGTTAGCCACTTGAGAATACCTTCCATATTTACAGTATCTATCTTGAGTTCCCCTCTACCAATCACATACCCCATATATGCCAATAACTACTAAGAAAAGTCACTTTTCTTAAGGTTTTCCAATAGTTGATACTTTTTCAGTGTCTCTAACACTTGTATGATATGTGAGATATGTTTTTACCAGGAAGAGATATAACTAATATATTATCTAAGTAAACTATTACAAATGAATATAGAGAGGGATGCAATACATCATTTATCAAATGCATAAATGTAGTCGGTGCATTACATAAACCAAAATGCAATTTGAGCCATTCATATACACCTTGTCTTGTCTTGAAGGAAATTATTTAGGTGTCTTATTCTTTAAATCGTACCTAGTGGTATCCCAATTTTAGATCCATCTTGGTGAAGTACTTTGGATGCTACAACTAAGCTACCAAGTCATTGATCCTGGGAAGGAGGTATCAATTCTTGAGGATGGTCTTATTCAAATCTCTATAGTTGATATATATTCTCCAATTCCCATATTTCTTGGGCACTGTGATGATAGGTGACCTACAAGGTGTGTGTTGACGCTTAAAATCGCAACGATGAATATTTCTCGCAAATGATTGCCCAACTCTATTTTCTATTTATATTAATTATAGACTAGTAGGTGGGACCCCCTTGTAGGTTTGTGGCGCTATGGTGGATATGTTGCACTTATATTTTGTTTTCTATTGTGATGATACCAACATAGTCTTCTACAATTCGATGTTTTAAATTATGGTTTAAATTGTTTTGGTGACCTAAGTTGGGTTGATTATTGCATGGCATTGGATGGTTTTGATGTTCATTCACAAATTATATTAAGGATTCCCTAGGGATGAAATGATCATTATCAATTTTGTTTTGATATTGCTATTAAACATGGATTGATTGGTTTAATATGATCTTGATATAAAGGATGATATGGGAGCTCTTTTAAACAAAAGGACTATACACAAGCCCTAATGTTATGTGTAATTGTGACAAAAGGAGGGTGCATAAACCCTTGCTGCTAGACTCATGCGCTTTGTTAAATGTTATGTGTTGAAGCACATGGAGTAATATTATGGCACATTGTTTTTTTTAAAGAGTTGACATTACTTTGGGTGGCGCACTATGCAAATGGGATATGGCAATGAAATATATGGTTGATTAAATGCATAGTGCTATGGTGAATTGGTTGGCTCCTACTTGGAATTGAATGAGGTTGGAGAGGAAAGCGGCATGCATTTACTACACGTCACTCAAACACCCCTCGAGCCTGTCACCCTAACCATACTTGCATTTTGGACAAACAAAACATGTTTATAATCATGTGTATAAAGTTTTATTTATTAGTTTGTTATTGTGCATAACTTTCTTTTTCTTACTTTACTATTTTGATTTTATTATTTTTACATCCTAACTTCTAAAGGAAAATATGAAAAAATATTAAATTATTAGAATGCTATTCTCATATAACCTTCAAACTAATGTTAGTTTAGTAAACTTTTCTTTTCGAATCACTTTAAAACTAGCATAATTATTCTAACCTTCTTAATTTTGTTTTTAATATTTTCTTATAAAACAATAAAAATAAATTTCCTTTTAATTTTAGTTTTTTCTTTTACTTGGTTAGATTTGATTTTCGTTATGTCAATTGTAAAAACCCCACATAGAAGTAATTAAAATTGTAAATAGCATAAAAATCATAAAATCGCATAAAAATTAAATATTCTTAAAAAGTTAAATTACAAGGAAAAGGAATTCATGCTTGGACTACAGGTTAGGGGAAAATTGGCCTAGAGTTCAATGCACATTCTTTTCTAGGGCTTTAATCCTAGGGTGATATTCCCGCCTCTTCTCGCCTATCCCCACGAGAGGTTGAAAATGTTGAGGTTGGAGACTCTCTAGTCCCTTGACATCAACAGTGCTCTTTTCTTGTTTCTTCAGTTATGGAAAGAAAGTATAAAGAAAGAGGATCTCACTATGGAGTTTCCTTTGAAACTTTGGTCTAAAATATTGCTACAGAATCTCCTATCTCATATAATATTCTCTCAAAATACCACTGATTGTATGCTCTACCCAACTATGGGAAAAGTACAATACAAAAGAATGGAATCCTTTTTCCTCCTAGTAGTCTAGTATTTAACATAGCCTGATAGCCATCTGGGGTTAGGGTTTTGACTTCCTCAACCCTTAATTAGTGATAAGGTTTGGACCTTGTATAATCTTCTTGAAATTCCACATGTGGCCATCCCCACACATTTTGAGTAATGGGCATTGATGTGGCATCCACCTATACCATGGTGGTAAACATGGCAGGTCAACTTGCAAGAGGCATAACATTCACATACAAACTTCAATTGAGGTTATTCTTGCATCGTTGGAATAGTCTTGATGTGTAGAATATGGCATCTTCTTGGAAATTAGGTTTGGACCCAAAACAATGTCATTTGATGCCTCAAAATGGCTCTCGAATATTTTAGATGGTTTTTTGGACATAATTTTCCAAATTGGGACCTACTACTAAAATGGATCTGCAAGTTGATTCCTCCATTTTTTTCCATGCATAAAGTATCAAGGTAGATTAAAAATTATATAAGATCCAACCTAGATAAACTCAATACAATAAGAATGGAGCCCCTTCCTTTCCTAGAATCCCAATATTTAACATCACCAATAATTGATGTTAGGGTTTTAAACCCTCTAGAATCTTCTTATTAGTCCATATGTGACTAACCCCACATGTATGAGTAATAGAAGCTAACATGACATTCACTTGGAATCATGGTGGTCAATAGGATAGGTCAACTTGTGAGAGGCATAAATTTCACATATGAACTTTGATTAAGGTTCACACTATTGGAAATCCCTGAAAGTGTAGAACAATGTCGAGAATTTAGGAGTTAATCTTATAAATTTTTGACCCAAAAAATATATGTTTAAGGCCTCATATGGACTCAAGAAGGTTTTTTATCCTAAATCACTAAAGTGGGACATGCCCAAAAAATGGTCCCTGCAAGCCAATAGATTCAAATTTTCAACCCAGAAAGTACCAACATATAAGAAAAATTATATAATGGTCCATTCCAGATCACCTTCTCCACATGGTGCCACTTTACCTCTCTGTGTGTCGCACTAGTTTCCTCATTACACATCATCCTTCAACAAAAAAAAGGGGTTAACAAGCCCCTCACACAGTTGTTGACTTCCCCTCAAGTCAACTATGCTCAATTCCATCCTCCTACTTTCCTTGGTCACCCCGTGGATTGCTTCCCACAACTTCCCTTCAATTTAAGGGGCCAACTCTAGTACCAACTCAATTTCCCAAGCTCTTAATTGCTAGAAGTATTCCAGGTCATGTGTCCACTTTCCCAACACAATCAAATCTCTTATTATATTGTGTTTTATTTAGAGTCCATATTTAGTCTTACTATGTCAATGCATGAAATACTAAACAAATTGAAACTCAAATGAAAGAGACAAGAAAATAAAACACCATCCACACAATTAACACAAGATGTACCCTAGGAAAATCCAATATGAGAAAAACCTATCTAGAAGGTGAGGCATATGCTCTACTCTTTTCTTCTAAGTTATGAAATGAAAATACAAAGAAAGGGTCACTCACTATGAAGTTTCCATGCACATTGTGGCCAATATGGCGGCTACATGATCTTATACTTCCTATATTTTTCATTAATATCCAATCTCAATTCTCTATGCTTCTATGGAACAATACTCAATACAATAAGAATGGAACCCCTTCCTTTTCTAGCAACTCGATATTTAACATAGATTGATAGTCATCTAGGGTTAGGGTTAGAATTGTTTTCATGCCTCAACCCCCAATTAATGTTATGGGTTTAGACCCTCTAGAATATTATTGATATTCTACATGGTACTAGATCCAAATGTGTGAGTAATGGAAGCTGACATGGCATCCACTTAGTACCTTGGTGGTCAACATGATAGGTCAACTTGTGGGAGGAATAAATTCTATACGAACTCTAATTGAGGTGATATTTGCATTGTTGGTAAGATCTTGAAGTGTATAACAATGTCAATATATTGTGGGTTAAACACACAAAGTTTTGACCCTAAAAATGGTCATTAATGCCTCAAACAGGATCTAGAAGGTTTTGGGCCCCAAATCACCAATCTGGGGCATGACCATAAAATAGGCCCTACAAACCAAGGGTTCCAATTTTTCCACCTAGAAAGTATCAAAATAGATGAAAAATTATATAATGATCCATTTTGAATCATACCTCCCCATTTAGGGTGGATTTTCATTCCAAAATATTTTACTAAAGTGTGTGTGGAAATTTGTCCACTATCTTCTCCTTGGAGTACCATTTGGCCTTGCTTGGAAGTTGTCCTTTCAACCCAACATACCGGACCTCATACTACCCCCTTCTAATTGTTTTGGAATTCTTCTGTAAAATTCTATCTTCTATTAATGCTACCTAATATTATGGTGATAAGTTATATGTGTAGGTAATACTTGCTCCTTAGTTTCATGGTCCAACATGGAAGACTCACTACTAAGTAAGTAAAAAAATATGGGATTAGATTAAGCCTATAGGAATTATCACTCACCTTCTCTAATACTTAAAAAGGACCACACCACATAGCCTTGATATTTGTACCAAGACCCTATAGCCTTCTTTGTTTAGATACAACCAAAATATACAGTCTCACACCTTGAATGTTTTCTCAATTTTGTGTTGATCATTTTGAGCCTTCTACTTTTCCTGTGACTTCTTCAATATCTCATGTACTTGCAAATGTATCTTCCTAATCTTATCAACAACAACAACAAAAAACTTCAATGCTTCTCTTGTGGTGTCTTTCCTCACTCCTCCATGATGTCCATATACAACATCTAAGAGTGAAGGTGGCAAATACCCAAAGCTAGTTTCAAAAGGTGACTTACTATTAGAAGTTCATATTTCCCTATTATAAGAGCATTGAATATAAATCAAATATTTATCTCAAGTCCTTGGATGATTTTGATGATAACCCCTCAAAAGTTGAACCAATGTCCTATTTGCTACTTTTGTCTACTCATTTGTTTGTGGATGGAAATCTATAGATCTCTTCAACTTGGCATCCATATTCTCCCAAAGTGTAGTCTAAAAGGTACTATGAAATCTAGTATCTCTATTGAAATTCTCATGGAAAAATTGCATCATAACCCAAAAATCATTAGAGAAATTTTGAGTTCTAAAATCGAACTCCTAAGGAAAATAATAGTGGAAAACAATAAAATTAGAGTTATGAATTTTGTAAGGGAAAGAAAGAAAATTATTTTTTTATTCTATTTTCGACTTTCCTTCTTACATTGTTACTCAAATTTCAAGTGTAGGCACTTTTTGGACGCAAACTTAAATTCTACGTCCAATGTGTACCCACTCTACATACTTTTGATAGACCCATAATGAGATAAACTTGTTTCCAATGTATCTCATTGTGGGTCTATCAAAAGTTTGCAAAGTGAGTACTCATTGGATGCAAACTTTAATTTTGCATCCAACGAGTGCCTACACTTGAAATTTGAGTAAAGCTATAAGGATATAAGTCAAAAGTGTAATTACAAAAAATCATTTTTTTTTCCTTTCCCTCTAAAACGATTTAACCTTATGGTTGACATCGTCATCTTGAATCCTATTGGTTGTTTTGAAGTTGATGTTGATAGCACATTTTTTTGTCTTGAGGCCAATTTTTTACCTCAAAATTTCTCTAATGAACTGGATTAGTTTGCTTCTATTAGATGACAAATAAAGACTTTGGTCGCATATAAATTGACTAGAGGAGGCACCCAAAAGGCGCATAGTGAGGAGGTGCTCTCGTATTAGAGAAATTCTTAATTTTTCACCAATTACTCAATAAATGTCAATTTTAATAAGTGCTCTAGAAGGGATCAATGTGGGTTAGTTCGATTTTATAAAGTGGATCATACTAAAGTAGACATTGGCATAGGTGAACCTTTATATTTTGAACTAACTAATTTTCAATAAGCTCTCGTTGGTTGTCTCATCCTCAACTTTAGTGATCTCTTCATATTCTTCATCATGCACCTTGTCCGCTAGAAAGTCATCGATGCTCAGAGAGTGGCTCTCCTCATCATCCCCATCATTGGTTCCACCAAGCTTTCCATCATAATGTTTTCTCATAGTGCCACCTTCTTTAGAATTGTGTAGCTCTCCATGAGCCATCTCCCGAATCACCCCATGACCAATGTGCATTTATAGAAAAGGAGTACTAGTCTCTACAACATATATATTATCATTTTCAATAATGGATATGATATTAACCCACGGCGTCTCAAGATCACAATAAAAATAGTGAGCACCATATGTTGTGATTCTTTAATGGTTTTTGCTAGAATTTCTACCTCATCAAAAGCATCAAAGATATCCTAAAGAGTAGATAGTCTTGTTGCATTGCAAACTTAGAAAGAAAAGGGCATGCCCTCTCTTTCGTAGTGACTAGAAACCAATCAAATATCTAAACCCTAAAAGAAAGGAGGAGTACAATATATACAACTTTGATACTAGGGTTTGAGTACGACTAAGAGTATGAGCTTCTATCTTCGGTTGAAGAGAAGGTACCGTAGCACTAAGAGGTTGCATTGTTTTGGGATTTTTCACTAGATTGGACCCTTTAATATAATCCACAAAAGATATTAAATAGGGTCTCATTTCCCACCCTAAATGTTGTGCATCATCACGAATCATGGGAGTTTTGGTAAATTCATGTGTGCTTCTTTCTAAACTTGAGTAGGGTTACCCATCCAGCCATGGTTCAAAAATTCAACGTTAGACTCAAAGATATACCCATCATCCTTCACAACTTTTTCTTCTTCATAACCTCAAATTGCGACACCTCTTGTTTTTCCAATTCCCCACCAGACGGATTCACTAAAACCCCAAGAAATATGTATACAATAACTTGGGGTCTTTTAATTTTTCAAACAAACATTGTAATAATCCAATTTTCCCCCTAAATTTTAATATATGAAATACTGTATTATTCAAATAACGAGGTTATGTGATGGGAGTCAAGCCAAAATTGTAAATTATTCTCGGTGTACAGCTCAAGGCCAAGGCCCATCTAGTGAATGTGTATGAGTCCTCATGATGGGATAGGATTGTGGTGTGGTTGATATATTTTCAATGGGTGGTTGTGTTATGAAAAAGTGTGTATATAAAGGAAATACATAATAATGTAATATCCACCAAACAGGTTGCTTGAGAAGAAACAAGGGGACCATGACACCAAAAGAGGGGAAGAGGAAAGGGAGTGCATTGGTGACATGAATTGACACTTGTCCCTAAAAGTTACAACCTTTCTTTCCCATGCTTCCCTATAAACATTTCCCATCAATATTTGACTTGGGTGGTCCTTAAATGTTTTTCCATGCTTCTTGGGAAGGACGCACTAGTCTTAATATGCAAATTATTGCGGGGGGGACCATTATTCACCATGGTGGATGGACCATTATTACTCTCCTCCATTAAAATTGGGAGAATTACTCTCCCATGAGAATTCTCCACTTTCCCATTTAAATTCTCTTCATCTCCTTGTTCATGGAGGAACTTGTGTGAACCTATGGTTGTTTTACTTGCAATTGGTGAGAGAACCCCACGGAATTATGGTTGGTAAGAGCTTGTTGAGGCTAGGGACTTGTTGTGAGAATTCGAATAGGAAATGGGATGGTATAACCATGGTTGGAATTCCCACAAAAATTGAAGCAAACAACAAAAAACTACAACCATGTTAGTGTTTCTCATGGACTATTGGGCTAAGTGCTTCTCCTCCATGTCATTTGAAGTATAAAACCAATATCATTTGACTATTTCTACCTACATTGGAAGGGAAGAAGTGTTAATATTATGGTAGTTGCGGGTGGTATTTACCTCTACATGTGAACCTGACGAGAATAGAAGACTCTGGGAAGCAAGAGAAACCCCAATGAGTTGGCTAATAACACTAGAATCCTTGTCAGCTCAAGAAGATAATTTATATTAGGCTATTAGCCTCCAAGAGAAGAAGTCGGCCAGAATTAATAATAATATACTGAACAGACACATACCCAGAAGGAGAAGTCGGCCCCAGCAAACTGGCAGGATTACTATAAATACAGGGCGCCAGTTCTCATTTGACAGCATCTCAGGACTGCAGTTTTCCCAGTTGGTGCGCACTGCAGTTGCAGTTGGTGCGCAGGTTTGGAGGAGGGTTGCAGTTGCAGCTGCAGCAACAGTTAGTTTCAGTATTGGCTTGAATATCTCTTGGCTAGGGTTTGGACTATCTGATCATCTTTTTGTGATGCGTTATCCTTGGGGATTGATGCACTACTCCTCGTTTGGCTATCTAGCCTAGGGTTTGCTTCTGGAGGAATTCTCAGGTCAAGGTTAAGGTGCTCGGAGGGAGGCTTCGGCCTGTGGTTGGGTGACGAGGGTATTGTCAATGGTAAAACGAGCACACCATCTTCTATATTCTAACAGGTTATGGGCCCACACCCCTTCAGTCAGCCTAAAATGCTGGAAGGAAACATAGCTGCTAGATATTGAGCTTGTTGAGGAACTGTCGCTAGGGTTACTAACAGGAGCAGTTTCTAGAAACATTGCAGCTAGGGTTACTAGCAGAAGCAGTTGCAGAAACCCTAAACCTCTTATCGAGGCACCTTAAGTGACGAGATTGACCTAATATCCAGATATATCAGTGCACCCTAGCCCAGCGCATCTCCTCGCACTCTCAGAAGGCCAAGACGTGAAGTTTGGATTTCTGGTCAAATCTAGGGTTTGACCAAGTCAAGCAAGCCATGATGAACTCTATGAAATCTGAGAACAAGCTAGAAGGAGCCTCCAATTTCAGAGCATGGAAGACAAGGATTGACCTCATCCTTGCTAAGAATAAAGTGTTGGATATTGTGAAAGGAAATATCGTGAAGCCAGAGTTTAAAGAAGGAGAAGAGAAGGAACCGCAGAACATTGCAGCTATGGAGAAGTTCAA